>JASAND010029377.1:0-14105 GCA_030248195.1 Trissonchulus latispiculum | reverse complement strand
TATTCGTAGTTCGCGACTCGAGGCATTAATTTTTTTGATGATGACTTAGCATTTGGGCACTCATCGGATCCCCCTTTATGCTACCTCTCCGTAGACCGCAAGTGGACAAGAGACGGAGAGACGAAGGTCAAGGACAGAAAACAAGACCCCCAAGCCAAGCTGGCGTACGGTTATTTCGGACACACCCAGGGCAACATATGTCGTTTACCGACACATGCTGCCCCCGCATGCCAATAGTGCCTAAGATGGCTGAAACCTTAGTAAGCCTGCTTGGAAGGCAGTGGTCAAATGAGGGCTGCAGAATAGGGTCGGAGGTAAGGCCAAGTATCAAATAGGAAAGGAGGGAAAGTCTGCAATTGCATTATTTTTAGTTACTCCAACGTTTTAAGAAAGTACCTTTGCTCCCTACTTTGTTTTAGGTAATCTATGTGTAGTTTATGAAGAAATTTATGAGTCATATTAAATTTAACCTTTTGATTCCGATGCAGGAATAGACACGGAAGGATCTTTTTCACCCGCCATGCCTATTGCTCATCGCAATCAACCTAGGCAATTAGTTTAACCTGATCCCGTAAAGCTGAACTAGTTTGATCCGATTTATATTGTTCTTCCAGACTTGCATCAATCAGTCAGGCACTCATTTGAGGCCTTTCAGTGCTGCTTCTCCATTGACCGCATGCGGACAATACACGGAATGACGAAGGTCAAGGAGAGAAAACAAGACCTCCAAGCCAAGCTATCCTGCTTAAGGCGGCTGTTTGATTTATATCTTTAGTTTGGCTTATACGATAAAGATGAGAAGAGGATTAAATTTTATATGACGCTGGCATAGCTTGGCGTAAACTCTACTTTCGACTCATATTCGGTAGCTCATTTCTTGCGAAATGGATGAATGAAACTTCGTATTTTGCTGCTCTTTAGCAATCTAGAACTAATCCTGGTATTTAGAAAATATAAGAAATGTTTGGTTATTGGCACCCATCTGATCAGATAATTTAGATGTTTGGCTGGAAAGAAAAGGATGTCATAAGCTGGATATGTTTACTCATTCCATTGCTTGAGTTGTGCTAGAAAACGCAGAAATATCTTGGGCTGGGCTTTGGCTTGGGATGAACCTCCTGTATTTATCATGGAATTATTTTTATCGACGCGGTTTTTATCATTTTAAATAAAATAAATATTGCAAATACCTTTCGTATATCTAAAATAAGTTTAAATTTCAAAAATTATATGTAGTCAACTATGCAATTATTAAATTCTTAAAGCAGTGTCAATATTTTTCAATTGCATTTTTATTAGTTAGGAATCAGTCATATAAGTTTTAGGTATACAAACTTGCCTCCAAACTATACGGCATTTCACCTAGAGTTGGGACCGGTTCCACTAGAACCAGTTGGAACCGGAGCCGGAACCGGAACCGAACCGGAAGGATTTTTAGAACCGGAACCGGAACCGGAACCGGAACCGGTAGGATTTGGAACCGGCCGGTTCCAGGCTTAAAACTTGGACTTGAACTGATTTTTGCAGGAGTTTAAATTTTTCAAAAGCTGGATTTTGTGGTTGTCATTCACAGAGTTGCCATTCATATTGTCTTTTTCAAACTAGTGACTGAAATTGAAACTAAAAATCTTGTTTGAACTGAAACTAAACAAATTTGTAGACCTGAAAGCGAAATATATGTTTTATTGTAAGGAAAAATTTCTACTTCCTTTATTCTGGAATTTGGTAAGTTTTTTGTTTTCATGCTTCTAATTTTTCAAATTTTGTAATTTTGTAAGTAATTTTGTGTGTATTGCAAACTGCAGTTGTGAAAGTGTCTCTCTTTTAAAATTTTTCATTGTAAAAATTCCAATTGTAATTGAAGCAAGGCGGGCACTTTCATTCAGACGTGAACAATACGGCGCCGAATGAAAACTTTGACCAGCTTACATATTTGAATATAGGATCTTTTGCGCTTTTCCCCCCCCCCCAGCCCTAACTTTTGATTTTTTTGACCAATAACTTTGAAATTTGGTGTGAGTGCATACTGGAGGCTGGTGAATTCAAAAATTAAAAAATTTTAAAATTTTAAAAATTTTTAAAAAAATTTTAAATTTTTGTTTGGTAAGGGGGGACCAAGTGGAACCAAAAACTTTTTTGAAAAAAATTTTGCTGAAAACTTGCATACAGGGGTTTTCTGGGGTGCTGAGCACGAATCTGAAATCAGTTTTTCGATTCAGCTTTTCGTTAGCTCAGTATAAGCTTACATGTTAAGCTTACAACTTTAGCTTATACTGAACTAACGAAAAGCTGAATCGAAAAACGGATTTCAGATTCGTGCTCAGCACCCCAGAAAACCCCTGTATGCAAGTTTTCAGCAAAATGTTTTTCAAAAAAGTTTTTGGTTCCACTTGGTCCCCCCTTACCAAACAAAAATTTAAAATTTTTCTAAAAATTTTTAAAATTTTAAAATTTTTGAATTTTTGAATTCACCAGCCTCCAGTATGCACCCACACCAAATTTCAAAGTTATTGGTCAAAAAAAATCAAAAGTTAGGGCTGGGGGGGGAAAGCGCAAAAGATCCTGAATATAAACCTCATAGAAAAGAATAAAACACGATGGGATGTAGTCGGAAATTGAGTATGCCTTCTCAAAAAATGGTAAATAGAAGGTGGTGTTGTCAGCACGCTTGAAGCAACATTTTTAAAGAAAATAGTAAATTTTACAGAAGTAGAAAACTTCGAAAGTTGAGTACTTATGTTCTTATTTTTAAGCTGTATACTCCTCCGGCATCTGAGACGAAGTCAATCAAAGTTCAAGTAACGAATGTCTGTAGAAGTAATCTCTCAGCTATTTTGTGTAATCAAGCCTGTACATTTTCTCGTTAAATATAACTTTAATATATATATGTTCTTTTTCCAATTTGACTTTCAGCTTTTAAATATTTTAACTGCATTTGAATCTTTGGAAACTATTTGCTTCTTTTTAAAGAAATAAAAAATGTAAGCTCCAGTATATCTCAATTCTCAATTTTACTGAAACGTTTTGATGTTTACAAGATTCTGTTCAGAAGGCGTTGTCTGTATTTAGATACACAGTAGTGATGTTTCAGTCGCTGAAACTGAAACTGAAACTAGGTTTCAGTCTCTACATGTTTCAGTTTCAGTCACTGAAACTGAAACTGAAACTTTTTTGGAAAACGGACTGAAACTGAAACTGAAACCATTTAAACTAGCAGACTGAAACTGAAACTGAAACTGAAATGATTTTTGGTATCCGACTGAAACTGAAACTACCCTAATTCTAGAACTGAAACTGAAACTGAAACTGAAACTAGAAAAGTCTGAAACAGTTTCAGTCCCAGCGTAAAATCTGAAGTTTTTCCTTCTAGCTGGAGCTTAAACTGGTTTCAGTTCATGCTGGAACTGAAACTCCATTTCAGTCTCTGCGTGCAAGACCATTTTAGTCTCTGCGTATGGTTAAGTTCTTTGTAAAATGGTATTGCAGATATCCCATAATAGTTTTACTTGCGAAAGAATTGAATGAATGTGTTACGTTTTAGCCTCTCGTATGATCATAGCAGTATTACTTTTAGATAATTTACTGTCAGCATAATAGATAAAAAACTAGGAAGTTATGTTAAAGCGCAATTGCTTTATATATTTTTTAAAGCACAAGTTGTTGATGTGGCACCTCTAAAGGTCTACGGCCCAAAGGCTAAGCACCGAATTGCAGCAATGAAGCTTTAGATCCTCAACAGCTTTACATTTTGGAGAGATGATTTACTCAAGCAAATAGCAAAGCTGGTATAGGTACTTAGTTAATGAGAAAGTCAATGAAACCACCAACTAAACTTAGTTCAATCTTAATTTTTTTGTCTTCACAAAGAAAATGATTGTTTAGCCAAGGGATTGCAAGTACAATATATTAGCTAAAACTGTTTCACTTAGAACTGACATAGAAGCTGAGATATGAAATAAAACTGCAGGTTCAGCAGTTTTAAATTCCAAATATGCGGAAACTAAAATTTCTCTTTTTGTTGATGACTTCAACTGAAAAAGCCGGACTAAAACTGGAACTATTCTAAAATGAGGACTGAAATTGAAACTGTTTGGCATCACCGACTGAAACTGAAACTGCAACTGAAACTATTTTGCGTCACCGACTGAAACTGAAACTGAAATTAATTTAGACCGGCGACTGAAACTGAAACTAAAACTGAAACTATGTTGGGATGACGACTGAAACTGAAACTGAAATTATTTTTGGTATCTGACTGAAACTGAAATTAACTTAGGTTGTCGACTGAAACTGAAACTGAAACTAAAATGGGCTACTGAAACAACACTAATACACAGTAGAATCTCACCGTTCATTATCGAAACAATTTGCTCGACCATATATACTGAAGACAAGTTTTAATGTATGTTGTGCATAGTAAGGCAAAAACTTTAAGTTTTAATGTATGTTTTGCATAGTAAGGCAGCAACTTTAAAATTCAAAGTTAACAAGCAAGTTTAACCCAGTTGGTTATCATTCTTATTAGCATTATCTATTCCAATTGTTTTGCAGTATTGCTTTTTAATTTTGATTGTATATTATAAGCCTTCTGGAGGCCTGCATCCAATATTAAATAATGTTAAATGTAACTACGAATTTTGTACTTGGAACCGGAAGCTAGAACCGGAACCGGTACTCTAGAACCGGGACCGGAACCGGTACTCTAGAACCGGAACCGGTACTCTAGAACCGGAACCGGTACTCTAGAACCGGAAACCGGAACCGGTTTTGAAAATTGGAACCGGTCCCAACCATACATTAACATAGGGTCGGGTCTTGGGGGGGGGGCTTGTCCCCAAAAAATTTTCAAGGGGCTTGTACCTTGAACAAAAATTTTCAGGGGGGCCTGTACCTCAAGAAAAAATTCGCAAAATTTTTCGAAAAATAACGCTAATTTTATTAAAATTTGCAAAAAATCTTCAATTTTTGGAAAAAATTTCAAAATTTGGCCCGATTTTCCAGAAAAATTAAACATTATAGCTAAAAAATTCCGGCGCAGCCGGAAATTTTTTGAAATTTTACTGTAAAAACTAATTTTTTCCGGCTGTTTTCGGTTATCCCTTGGCCATTTTTTCGTGACCCCTTGTCCCCGACGGCGATAGGGCTTGTACCTTGTCCGGGTTGGGGGGGGGGGCTTGGACCCCTCCAGACCCCCCCGCGTTAACCTATGGTCCCAACTCTAATTTCACCTTGCTCATTTCACATTGCGAAGGATATGGTATATGCTTGGAAGTTGTATCACTTTTATCATTAATGTATCGTCGCTATGTGAAGAAAATGGAAGCCCATTTAGGAAAATTTAGGGGCTTATTCCTACCGGCTAGCTTAAATAAACTAACTCTTTTAATCCTGTCCGCGAAAAGGATTGACTTAAATTCAACTTTAACTGGTTTAACACGTTGCGCGAAAGACCCTTAGTTATCAGCTGACAGACATCACCTGCCCTGCACAACTACGACTGACCCTTCCCCACAACAGAGTAGTGAGTACCCAGTATCAAGCAAGAATACAGATATAAGAGTGGGCCCCTACTAGTGTTTGAGGCCGGCCGGAGTTTCACCGGCCGGCCGGCGGCCGAACGATCGTAGAGCGCGAAGCTTGTCATACTTTTTATTATGTACCCTTGTTATTATTAAGATTATCAAAAATACATGTTCCTATCTGCCTCACCTAATTGCGTTAAGTACTTATTATATACTGAATAGTCTATGGCAATGGTCTACATAAGAAACGAGTTTCACTTTATTTCAAGATGTTAACAGGCCAATCGTCGACTGGACTGACACAAACAAGTATACAAAATAAACCGGACCATAAAGCTATGTGAAGTCCCCATCATGGGCTGAGCAAGAGTTGGACAGCATTTTAACATAAACCTTCTTGTGGATTCTTCCGAGTGCAAATTAAAGTAATGACTTGAACCCGCTCACAAATTTCTAACTCTATATTTCACTCTATTAACGGGAAATGGGGGACATTGACGGTTTGCTCCTGAGTTTTCTTTAGTGGGGGTGGGAGGGCCGAGGGGGCGTCCTCCACTTTCTGGATCCCACCAATTGTTGCGAAATTTTAAGGATTTTTGGTCAAAAATTTCAAACATTTTCTTTCTTCGCCGGAATTTTTTGGTTCAAAATCGAATTTGGACTAAATTTTGGAATTTTGGTACTAAAACCTGATTTTTGAGCACGTCTTAGCTTAGTTATAGCAGTATGTACGTAGAACACAAGCAATTTTATACCGTATTTTTAGAATTTTTAGCACCTTTTTTACCTCCCCCACTTTTGGTCTTCCTCCTACAAGTGGAAAAGAAAACCTAGTGCTAGAGAAAACCTAGGGCTCCAAAACTGATTTGAAGGACTATTATGGAAAACTTTACTTTTATTGCGGACGTAAACCCACGGCCATGAGTGACCTGTAAAATATGTGAAAGTGGGCAAGTTCAGAGAAATTCAATGGCTAGAATCGGCTGCCTCCCCTCTAAGTGTCACAATAAAATTGCAGTGGAGCACAAGCCCACTTTTGAGTGAAGGACTGGAGCACCTATCAGCACCAGTCCGCAGGAGATGGACAGAAACATTTCAGAGACTGGTGGCGTACTCTTAACAAAGGGGGTGTAACCTGAAAAGGAGGGACCCAGACCTAAATTTTTCGAAAGAAGGGCAAAACTTGCACAAAACGTAAGCTAAAAATTCGATTTTTCTCCCAAAAAGGGGTGGGCGTCCGGACCCCTGAATATAATTTCGTCGTGAAGGTGCCTTTAGCAAGTAACGATCTGATCACCACATTTTATTTAAACTGTTTTTACGTTTTAACTAAGTAAATGCAGAGGCGAGAAAAGCCGCCTGATGCTGTCCCGTAACTGCTCCCATGAAAAGAACACACAGCCATACGAAGCAATAAATACATACAAACAACAACAAGACAAAAGACTTCAGTTCATTTCAGGCATATTTTTGGACAACCAAAGAACTGACTGGAGCTGCACTTATCACTTTACTGCAGAACCAAGCCGATCTAAAATAGAACATGTCGGTAAAAGCAACATCGGAGGAATAAATTGTAATAAAATGTGAAGTTGTCCACTAACCAGAAGTCAAACATATAAATGTAGTATCGGAGCGTTTACCTCTGGCTGCACAAGCCGTAGCCAGGGGAGTGGCATGTCCTACATTGCCCTGTAAATCTGAGTAATGTCTGTAATTTGGTCTTAGGTCAAAAGACAAACTCCTCCACTCATTACTGTAGTGGATAATAACAGAACAGATAAAATATCAACATCATTTGGCCAGCCGAATCAAGTCTACGTCGGGCTGGTCACTAGTGTTATTGTCATTCCCAAAATTCATTTAGTAGCATATATACTTATCTAACAGTTTCAGTCGAACAAAAAATATCTGCCTCTCTCACCCTTTTGGGAAGCATGGAAGGGCATCGCCAGTTGTAGATGTAATACTGTAAATTGCCGTCCCCTATACCGAATTTCAAAGGTTCCAAAAACTCTGCATTATCCATTAGATCCAAAGCATTGAACACGTCGTATTTTTGCTGCAAAATTAATAAAAAATGTAGGTAGGTCTTCAATGTATATAATATATGGCGTGTGGGGGGAGGGGCGGAAGTACCAATTTACTTTTTGTCTCTCCTCTACTTTGGGGTACACTCGATCCGCGCATTCTAGCCTTTTAAGGTGGTGATTCCTTTTGGGCACATATTGTTGATTGACGGCGTAAACCAGAATGAAATTCAACGAAACTTTCCAAAATAAGTTGTTTTAGCGTTCTAACACCCTCTGCGCAATCGCGCTTCAAAAATTCGGCATTTGCGTTCAGGGCGGTTTATGCCAATTTCTGAAAGTTTGGCAGCAACTGCATGGCTATGACTATATCCATTCGAAAGAACTCGTTAAACTCTACAATTTTGCTTTTGGAAGCAACTTTCTATCTTTTCCCTATCGTGAGATATAGCCAATTTTCTTATTTTGGCATCAAAAACTTGTCCTTTCTGCAGAAATCAAATAATCCACTACTTCTTGAGCTACGAAAGCCGTAAAATTTAACTAAGGGTGTCGATTTAAAGGTCTCACAGAGGCCAATTATCAGAGGCATGACTATCGTGCAATTGCTATCCCTTATGCTGCTATCACAAAAATGTAGTTTTTGCAAAAACACGACCAAATTTTTTCCAGCGATTGTGCAGAATTTAGTATGCAAGCTAGAGAGTTGCCACTTAGCAGATATGTTCTACACAAAAATACCCCGGGACCCTTTTTTAGTTGCCCCGATAGCTGCTTTCTAACTGAAGTAGTGGCTTGCCAAAGTAGTGAAAAGTAGGCAAAATCCAGGTTGCGCAGACATTTTAGTTTATTTCTCCATAACGAAGAGCGATATCACAATAACTAAAAAAGGGACCCCAGCTATTTGATAGAGGTATCGAATGCTCCAACCGATGTCCTGCGAAAAAATTTACTTCAGCCTGCAAAAAATCTGAAAAATTATACTTCTTCTAAAATAAAGGAAAAACATTTTGGAAAGCCAAACTTAGATTCATTGTACGCATTGAAAAGAGAAAAGGTTAAGCTACATTTTGATATAAAGATGACTTCTTAACTCTAAATAATGAATGAAATAGTGGTTCAAAGTTGATGTCTCCAAAAGGAATCACCACCTTAAGGGGAGACCGGCAACGTACAAAAAATAAGGTTTTGGGTTCAATTGCTCTATTTCAACTTCGACAACAGATAAAATTCTTTAAAGCATCGTTGTTGTTTAAAAATTTTTAGAGATTTATATTAATAGGCTTGTCTCCACTTTTCAACAGTTCCCCCAAATTTAGGAAGAAATCACTACAGTATAGCTCAAAACAAAGTTAATTTTTTGCGAAGTTCGCAAATTCCGCGAACTTCGCGAAGCAGGCGATATTTCGCTAAATTTAGAGAAGTTCGCGAAAAACTTAGCGAACTTCGCGAATTTGTTGACTAGCTAATTTGAGGGGCTTTCCCCATAGCTACCAGAAATTTGCAAAAAAATTTAAAATCTAATTTTGGAGTCAAGATTTAGTGCTTTCGCGAAGTTCGCCAAAGTTTAGCGAAGTTCGCATGATTTCGCGAAATTCGCCAAGATTTTAACTTATTTCGCGAACATTTTAGCGAAGTTTAAAGGAACTTCGCTAAAATCTTCGCGAACTTCGCAAAACGTTGGCGAACTTCGCTAAAATCTACGCGTATTTCGCTAAAATTTTGGAGAATTTCGCGAAATTATGCGAACTTCGCGAAGGAACCAAATCTTGATTCCAAAATAGATTTTAAAATTTTTTAGCAAATTTTTAGTAGATATGGTGAAAACCCCTCAAATTAGCTAGCCAACGATTTCGCGAACTTCTCTAATTTTAGCGAAATGTCGCTTGCTTCGCGAAGTTCGCGGAGTTTACGAACTTCGCAAAAAATTAACTTTGTTTTGAGCGATACTGTATTTAGCAATCATTCAGTGGGTGACTCAACTAAGAAAGTACTAAGAAGGTAGGTAAATCCTCCTCCCCATATTTTCAAAATATACACAGTGTAAGTACAAAACTAGTATACAATACAGTACATATAAATTTGATCTCAATATACTGTACTTTCTTTAGCCGGGTCGGAGAATCCACGGTTTCAATTAATTATCAATTCACAGTGTGTGTATGTTTCAAAACGGACTCACTCATTTTAAATTAGTGAAAAAGTTATTTCCGAAAACAAGGAAGATACCGGATTTCTGCCACATTTAAGTCTTAATAAATTTTGCTACTTTTAACCTTATTATAAACAGGAAAAGACTCTTTCACCCGATTTCACCAAAACACTCTCTGTTCATAGAGCTAAAACTATGCACTGCACGGTATCGGCTTACCCTCCCCACAAAAATTTGACCCATTATCAAACAATTTCGTCCGCTATTTGCATATCCGTCTGATTCACTGGAGGCCAAATGGGGGACGTTCACAGTTGCTCTTGTAACAGAGACTATGCTACTCTGAATGTTCACTACTTCTGCTCACACTTGTATCAACCTGCTGTTTAGCTCAGACCAACCTGCTGAGCCACAATGAGAACATCTGTCATGAGTTCATTAATAGTAACGGATCCGGCTACAGAATAGAAGGCATAGGCAGCTTTAAGTGTTTTGTGGGTGGCGTGATGCATCACAGTGGAGGGCAAAGTGTAGAAGCTGGCAAAGTCTGTTATCTTCCCCTCAATCTAAACAAAATTCAGCAACGTTATCAAAGAACTAGGCTATTTTCATCGGTTAATAAGGGAACTGTGAAAAGCAATCGACAAAACAGCCGCTTGTTCACAAGGGAAACATAGGAATGAATAAAACATCGAAGAACGTATCAAAGAACACTTAGATGAACCATGTTCATTTCTGTTAGCGTCGGCCATAATAATCACTTCAGCACAGTGAGCTAATAGATCAAAACAACAGACCAACCTCAACGACATAACTATCAATGACATTAGGCCTAGGCAGAAACCAGTGTCGAAATTCTTCTGCAGACATCACCGGAGCAAGATCAAAACCATTGAGATACTAAAATAATAGTGATGTAAAAAATGAGACCCCTCCGACAGTTGAGCACAATACTCGCTCCCAAAATGCGCCTCCAACACACGTCCTAAGTCAAGCATTCCAATACGATCTGCCAAACAGTGGAACAGCAAATAAAACGCCCATTGGCGTTTCTTCGCTTTTTTGTTTACAAAAATCTAATCTGAAATTGCCGATTCCGAAAAAAACGCCCATGGGCCACTGTTTGACATACAAGGGAACTGCAGAACAGTGATTAAAGTTAACTTAAATTAACTAATTAACTTTTAAATTGATGGTGAATTTCTAAAGAAACCTGGAACCTAATTTTCACCAGAGTTCAGTGGAGCGCTATCAACCATATTAAAGTTTTTTAAAGAAAGATAGCATCTCAAAAAAACCAATTCATTGCAAAATCTTACAGACTGTAGCAATTGATAAGCCGCATTCAGGTCAGCCTCCAGCAGAGGACGAAAACCGTTGATCTTGGTTGCAGAAGGAAGCTTACAAAGCTTAATCAGTCGCTGCATTGTCATATTCTTATTGAGATAACTAAACTTTACTTCGACTAGCTTCTTTGGATTGAGAGACCGATGCCAATACCTAAAACACATGAAGATCCCTTCTTCAAGGTATCAACTGAGAAACCTGGTAATTTTTAGATTTAGACTTACCCTGGACTGTACCAACCGAAGTTCACGAATAGCTACGGAATAGCAGAAGTCTAACTCCGATTTTTGAATGGAAAAATAGTATATAGTTAGTCTTCTGCTACAAGAATAAAAATGCTCCGGTGGAGCATGAAAAATGCAATATGGGTGACATTCGGTTGTAAATGCCAGGAGGACTAGGTTAAAAGCGCACTAATATGGACCAGCTTCGCTGAACAACCCATATTCGCGAAAACTGTCCAGAGCTTCTATCGGCTGCTGCTTGCTATATACGTATATTGCTATTGGCAGTTCTTCGGAAAATTGTACGATTTGTCAGCATGGCCTGCATGTATATGTGGTCGTGCTCCTTATTACACAACTTAATAATACACGTACATGTCAACTGCTTTCGCATCAACTTAATACAAG
Source organism: Trissonchulus latispiculum (assembly GCA_030248195.1). Classification (NCBI taxonomy): domain Eukaryota; kingdom Metazoa; phylum Nematoda; class Enoplea; order Enoplida; family Ironidae; genus Trissonchulus; species Trissonchulus latispiculum. The sequence continues at coordinate 2,422 of JASAND010029377.1, read as the reverse complement.
ATTTTGCGCTGACAGTGCAGAAAAAACACCTTGAACACCTTTCTATCAGAACTGCATTGTTTATTTGGAATAAGCTTTAATATTTCAAAATCGTCCCGCTTGCTTTGAAAACTGAAGAATGTAGATATTACTCGGATCTATATATGTCATGTAGAGTGGAGCATGAGTGACCGCGAATATGGGCTGTTCAGCGAAGGTGGTCCATATTAGTGCGCTTTTAACCTAGTCCTCCTGGCATTTACAACCTGCCCCTCCCATATTATATTAACGTTTTAAAACCTAGTCCTCTGTTCATTTACAACCGAATGTCACCCATATTGCATTTTTCATGCTCCACCGGAGCATTTTTATTCTTGTCCTATTTCATTTTTAAGGTTCTCAGTAAAAAGCAAAAACGTTAAAGCTGTGTGGAAAAAACTTTAAAAATTCCGCCAATCATTAATCGTCAACCGAAAGTACAGAACAAAGAAGCTTGAAAAGTTCCAAGTTCTTCCTTTTTCTGTATTTTGACAGAAATCCAACATCCAGTACCCATGGCTGCAATAGTTTTAGTTACTGTATTTAGCATATAGCACTCTACTGCAGCGCAGCCAAAATGCAAACTTTACTGTCAGTGAAGGAAACTCATAAAACACGATTTGCAATGCTCTGCCGCACTTGTGTGCAAGATTTTGGACAATTGCAACTCATCTGTAGCTAGTTATAGGCCGTGCTGTACTTCAGCAGCACTCTACTGCAGCGCAACCAGATGCAAACTTTACTGTCGGTGAAGGAAACTCATACGGCACGATTTGCAATGCTATGCCCACTTGTGTGCAAAATTTCGGACTATTGCAACTTACCTGTAGCTAGTTACAGGCCGTTCTGTACTTCAGCAGCACTCTACTGCAGCGCAACCAGATGCAAACTTTACTGTCGGTGAAGGAAACTCATACGGCACGATTTGCAATGGTATGCCGCACTTGTGTGCAAAATTTCGGACGATTGCAACTTACCTGTAGCTACTTATAGGCCGTGCTATACTTCAGCAGCACTCTACTGCAGCGCAACCACATAGTAACATCGTAATAAGTATACGAAACGTATCTATAATAGTTTGTCATGCCCTAAACTATCTGTATGCCGAATTTCAAATACCAGTGACGAATGAATAACTTGTTATCGACGGTGCTGTGTTTGGGACAGCACATAGCACGGTGGAAGCTAGAGAGTGCACCGACTAACATAGCTGCAGTTCCCCCTTACTACAGACATTATTTTCACCAAGTTTCATATGTTTAGCCGTTTACAGTAAGTCTACAGACAGCGTGCTATGGTTGCTGCATAATAGTATGCTCATATGCGCGACTAGCTCATCGTTTTCAGCGACCCCGATAACCCTTATACGCGTCCCACTAGATGGCCCAAAACAGCATATTTAGGCCTATTTTTGACTATTTCCTGTAGAGTTGGCACTTAGAAATTTTCCGAAAATGGCCATTTGGACCGACTTCCTTTGGGCCGGCTGCCTGAATGGTCCAGGACCTAAATCAAAAATCGGCCAACGTTATGCACTAGTATCCCCTCCGTACTTGTTCATGCAACAAACCGCGTGTCTCTACCTTGTTCCTTGAGCCCAGTGGGCGTGACACAAAATGGCCGTTTTTTGGCCAAAAACACCGTCAGACCACTTTTGGCCGGCCGCACAGGTGGCATGCCGGGCCGGGCAGCGAAAAAATATAGCGCGGGGCACATGGGACCATATCGGCATTCAGAAAATATAAACCTTTCCGGCTGAAAATGCTCACATCTTTCAAACACCTCTGCACAAGATAGCCCTTTTCCAAGCGTGACTAACACAGAAAAAAAAACAAACAGACCTAACTTGTCCGGAAGCGAAAATTTTCAAAGTTGAAAATTTTGACCAAAACTTTTTTGCAACTTGTTGTACTCGTCGTGTAGATTCCAACGATACCAAACTTGCCGAGTTTCGTTCGGTATTGAGCTGGCACGGTGCTCGAACAATTCTCATAGGGCCGCGCAGCGCCTTTTACACCCATATTATAGGGGGTCGCTCTCGCGCCCCCCTATAATTCCACAGCTATTCTTAAACTTTGTTGGCGCAGTCCACGGTTAGATTTCTTGCTACCCGGATAACAACAATGGGAAGTTATCTATGCAACTTCAAAGTAGTAGTCAAAATTAACGACGCGATATATAGTTTCGTCATAGTTGTTATGTTGGTAACACTAACATCCAATTTTTTAAAAACGCTTAATGTGCACTTTTAAGACCCTGTCTTCATTAGTTGCACTTTAAAAAGGATGCTCGTTAAATAAAAATCACAAGCTGGCATTCCCATCAAACTGCGTATTTTTCTCTTAAGGGGGGGGGGGGGGTCCAAATTTTGGTCATTTTTCCGACTTTTTCCGATCTCGCTGAT
>JASAND010029376.1:0-26140 GCA_030248195.1 Trissonchulus latispiculum | reverse complement strand
CATTCTCGGTTCATCGCCAAGGGAATTTCTAGGATTCTGTGGGTCCTTGGAAAAGTACATGTGTCCTCATGTTGGTGCCAGCCTGAACAAAGATCAGGGTGGATATTACGTCCGTGTGTTAGATTCTGCGTAACACCTTTCGCAATGCCCAATAGATGATAGGGTTACTTCTTCCCCATGAGGGACCTGTGCTGTTCAAGACTTGGAGATTCGGCTCATCTTCTCGGTCCCATGCCTAAAAAGCCGTGACTTGGCTATTCTCAGTCTCGATCTCGCCCACCCACAAAACATTTTGGAAAACATTCAGCATAATATCACCAAATGCTTGACAACTGTAGGTTACGCAGTGCAGAAAGTACCTCTACAAGTGTCCATGACAGTCCCGAATTTAAGCCTAAAGACTCAACCCGTACGAATCTAATCTTAAGCCAAAATTTTTTGTAGTCTCGATCTCGGTCTCGCATCATTACACTTCCAGTTCAGATTTGTTGCAGCGCCTTTCCTTCAGTTTGTAAACAGTTGTTTTTAAGTTGAAAAGCAGGTCAACAGTTGAAACACAGGGACAGAACAGATCAACCAGTTGTATTACTGAAAGAATTGATGTCTCCAAAAGTGAGTCCAAGCAGACCACCAATATTGCCAATTAGCAAATGCCAATCATATGCTCTATACTCTTCGTGAACTTCAATTTCATTTGAAAGTACTATATTTACCAAAATGTCGGTGTTATTGACAGTCAGTATAGCATCAATCGACAGCAAAATCTCTGTCGAATGGCAAGGTCTCCAACAAGTTTCAAGACACTCAGTGGGAATGCAGTAATCTACACTATAATTCAATAACATTCCGAAGCTGCACCGTTCTTTGATGGTTATGTCTTGTTTTAGGACGAGCAGTTGTCATTCTGCTGATAGCATTCATCGCGACAACCCATGCTGCATTCTGAGACTGAAGTAGTATGCCTGGCACAACGACGATCTGGCAAATCTATCAAATGCCTTCTTTGCTAGTGACTCTCTAGTGGTAGGTCTTAACATCATTCATACACATCGTAAAGAAATTCCAGTAGTCTTTTTCCCAAAAATCAAGTGATAGCAGTCGATGTTGCTATGAATGCACCAGCTTTCCCCAATCTCCATTCTCTTAATTTTAAATTGGGATTCTGTCTGCACAAAATTTCTGGGACGTCGTTGACGCCTTCAGACAAATTACGTACATACACCAGCTTAACCTGAAGGAGTAGTTCTTATTCGTGAAGCCAACATGCTCAAACGAAACCAAGTATGGTATAAGTTTCTGAACGTTTGACAGGTTTCTGTAGAGTAGCTTGCGGTATACAGAGCTGCCCATGTCTTCATGGCGTTGCTGTAACTTTTCATAGTTGTAACTACTTCCAAATTCATCGGATATGCAATCGCATCAGCAACGAAGTCTTTTTCCAGTTGACCCAAACCAAGATCATCCAATCGAGAGTTTTGAAGTGGACATGAGGGAGCCAAGCTGATATCGGGAAAGTATAATATCTGCTCTATTTTCAATTCTAGTGCAATATGACCCTTAGTGAATTCGGCCAAGTTTCTTTGAATTTGGAAAGTTAGAAAAAACAAACGCGACAACAAGAAAGAAAGCCCAAGTGCACTTTCCTACTACCGACGTTGCGCTGCTCAGCGAAGAAAAGCCATGTATAGTTGTAGTTTTGCAAAATTTGTAAATCGTGCTTTCTTCGGTCATGGTGCAAGCAACTATTATATTATCATCAACGTCAATTGCCCCGAGTTTCCGGTTCAGAACAGTTGCCTGTTAAAATTGTGCATTAAACCTCTGATTGGCTTTGAAACTCTCCTTACTATATGAGTACAGTGGATGTATTAAGACCGGAACACAACTTAGCTGAAAAATTCAAAAGCAACTACAGATTAACTTTCGTTTCAGCTGAACATAATCTAAAGAACGACAAAGGGAATCAAATCCATCAAGATTAATGACAACAATTACTTTGATTGCTTCATCGTTCAAAATGGAACAGATCAAGAATGAGAAACAAATATTCTCGCTATCCAGCAATGTGTAAACTATATATTTCTGAAACCGCATAGATAATCGGTATGAGCCACAGGAACAAATAATTGCAACTAAATTAGAAAATTACATTTGGGAAGCTTCACATTCTGACTATATAGTTCAGTAGATATCCTACAGTCAATGTCAAGTACATAATCAGTATTAATAAATAATAAGAACCAGTAACTGCAACTAAATAAAAAAAAATTCCATTTGAAAGCTTGACATTGTTACCATTTTTCTTTATGTCTAAATAGTTCATTACATATCTTCGTATCAATGTTAAGACTAAAACACTACACCACACAAAACGCATGCTAAGCAACATCAAAAGCTGTGGCAAATGTGGGCTCTTCTTCAGCAAAGACTAGAAGGTAAAATTATCATGTCAGGAATTTACCAGATAAAGAAGCTTATGTGAAACTAGCAGCTGAGTTGCCGTTTTATTAGATTGGGTAATCCAAGCTACTTTGGTGAAAAAAATTATTTGTTTGGTTAACAAAGCTATTTGGGATATATCGGTCTCTGTCTTTCTGCACGTCGGCAAACATTTCGGGAGTTAGGAGGAAAAGAGTATCTCACTAGAATAGAGTACAATACCATTGAACTGCTATTAAAGGAATTTGGCTAGCTTGCAACATTTGCACATAGCAGATTGGTAGCTTTACTTTCTTTGCACATTTATGTCAGTCAAAACAATTTAATGCTGGTTACGATTACTGACTCCGTACTTACAATTTTCTTCAGTTGAACAGAGTACAGAGATTTGTTTAGTAATTACAAATATGTTAATGAATTTTTTGTTAGTGAGCATTGGGAAAGGAGTGTCGCACTGACAACATGCAAATGCAAAGGGAAGAAATAATTTCGTCCACCTAAGTATGGGTATAGCACAGGTACATCAATTTGGCAGTAATATACTGTGGGTGATTTCTCGGTGAAATCTTCATTTCAACTAATTGTTGGCAACAATATGAAAAACACAGCATTTTTAGGTAGACCCCCACAATCATGCCTAGTGTTAATGTGTGGAAATATCTGCTTATCAGCGTGGTAGAATAATCTTAAAAAAATTTTGCAGAAACTAGAGGAATTTTTGTAGTTAGTTACATGACTCCTCCTGTGCGGTCAGACACCAGCGGAAAATGGTATACCTCCACAGGACAACTTTTCGCCAGGTTCTTAAACAAAAATTAAAGTTTTTTGTAAAATTACCGCAGCAATGCGCAATTTTTCGACTGTTTCGACAATCTTTAAATGAAATATCCACTTACAGCTTTGCTGGACAGTATTTATATAATTGGTGGGGCGCCCTCGTCGACGAAATGTTTCCGACACGGAATATTCTTTCGAAAGAAGTTAACTTTGAGAATGTGGCAACTATTCTCGATGCTTAATGAAAGAATATGCAGGCCTCTAATCTGAATTAAAACTTGAAAAATGTAAAAAGACTGCTTAGCATAACTAAGAGTTTTATCTAAATTTTATAAGCTCCTTACGGCATGCAGTTTTTGAAACTGCCTACCGATATAAGTGACTTGAGTAAAATGTCAAAAAATGGCTGAACAAACCAGATCTCTATTGTCCGCTCTCATACTAGTTCATACTTTCCGTTTTTCCGTTGTTCCGTTTGTCTGTTTGTCCGCATGTCCGTTTGCCCCTTTGTCTGTTTGTCTGTAAGGGATGTCCCTTTACACTTCAACACCGTTGTATCTTCCTGTTTCTGTCGCTGTAGTGTTACGGTACATTAAGATATAGCAGCTTAAAGTTTTCTTGACAATTTGTAGCAAATAAATGGTGGAAAATAAAGTTTGCAAAATGAACGCTAGTACCAAGAACATAAAGTTTATTAAAAACTATAAGCCTTTCCAGTGCGAAATAATAGGGCAACAGCTTGCACAATCCCGATAAAGGATGCTCCAAAACATAGGCCCAAAAGTCCACCAATGTTGGCCACCAAGACATTCCAATCATAAGCTAGATATTCTTCCCAGTAAATGAGTTCACTTGATACTAAGATAATCAGTTTAATAGATTCATTTGACGAAGTACCCCTTTCCTCTACAGTCACATCAGTATCTTCCCCGAGGCATGGACGCCAGCATGTTTCATGACATCCATTCGTGCAATCGGAAGTGTTCCAGGCTGGTTCAATATGTCGAAAGAAGCTGCAACGGTCTGTCAGACTAATATTCCAAGATGTGGTCGAACAATTGTTGGAACACATTTGCGCCAAGTTGTCGCAATTTAGCCAACAGGATGACCATGAGTCAGTGTTTGGATTGCATTGCTGGTCGCCTAAGCGGACGAGTCTGTTAATTCTCGTTTTAGTCTTTAGAAAATAGTCTTGTCCCCAACCACGACAAAAAGTGCGAAATGAATAGAAATTTGTCCCAAACACCACATAATAACACTGTAGTGGTGTGTGCTTACACAGAACATCGCTATTGTAAAGAAGTCTCAAAATCATAAACATTGATTCAGTGTTTGTTATTGCATTGGTTTGTTGTTCTAGAACCTTGTAACAAACAAACGACAGGCAGGTATCAGACGAAACGTTCCTACTAGGTAAGTCTACTGCTACAGTTTCTGAAGCATTCAGCGCCAAATGTTTGACGAGTCTATCTGTAAACAGTAAATTTGTCTCGGTGAGTTTCCTTATCGCCTTGTCCTCAGCATCATCATAGTTGTGCAGTAAAGCATCACCGCTGTGAGTTCTGATGCTTAACCAGGGATAGCTGATTCGGTCCAAAACGTAGTCCTCTTCGACTTGGGACAGCTTCAACTGCTTCATTTGTGACAGGCTGAATGGACATGATGGTATTATGCTAATGTCAGGAAACTTTCTATTTCTCTCAACCTGGATTGAAACAGATATTCGATTGTCTAAGTACATGACCACATTTTTCTGGACTTCATAGGCCAAAAATGCTCCAGTTGCTATCATTAGCGCAGACCAGCAAAATTTTCCCCAAACTGATTGAGTTTCTGCAATTGACGAAAACCCATGAATTACGGTCTTTGTGCAGAACTGTTTCATTTGCCTACCTCTAAATATACCTCTGCGCATATACTGCAATCAAGCTATAAATTATTATCCATAAGACAGAGTTAAGCTTTTGTTGAAATCTCAAGTTACCCTCATAAAGAGAACGAAGCTAAGATTAAGAGTACCCCATTATTAAGATTGTGTTTGCGCGGAAGACCTCATGTCAGAATTTTCTGGATGATACACATTGTTAATGCCATATTTGCTATTAATCCCCTAAAGGGTTCTCATAACATCAAGGAGTATAAATTTTCGTTGTAAGATGCCTAAAAAGGCAAGCATCGATCACATTTAAATCAGTGGAATCTATGAGTGCGTAATCTATAAGTGGTACCTAGTGATATCACTTAATGTATTAGTCTTTGTATTGCGAATTGAATCCCGCTTTCCTGTTCATCTTCCTGGGCAATATAAACCACTGCACCCTGTTGTTATACCTACAACACAGGTCGGCACATGAGTGCAACAGCCAAATGAATGCACAAATATAAATCTACGAAACTACTGCTCCGCGGATGTTGATGGAATTGACAGGAAAATTTGGTACCAATAATATATATGTATATATATATATATATATACATATATATATGTATATATATATATATATATATATATATATATATATGCATCAACAAAACCATATCACAGAAAAGTTGGGTAAAGTATACGTGTTTAGATTGAGTAATGTATTGAAAGTATAGAATAAACTTATACTTTAGCTCTTATCAGTTGGCAGAGTTGGCTCCGGGTCCAAGTTTTCAGACCAGCCCCAGACACGGACTCGGTTTGTCGTACCAGAATTTTTCCGGACCCAGAAGCCGGGTTACAGTCCCATGAAGTGAAAATTCTGGAATGGCCATAATACGAAACCATTACGAAGTTTTCGATGCTACAATAATAAAGTACCTGAACCCATGCTAAGCTTTGGTTTTAGACTCAACAGTGTCTGATTTAAAACATTTCATTCAATTCTAAATGCTCATTCTGGACTAGGTTAATAGGAAGATATGTCTGGACGCGGCTGTCAACTCTGCCAGAGGGTATTACAGCATTTAGGAAACTACGAAGAGTCTACGTCGTTTCTTCTATTGCAGGTCTTCCAATGTTCTTTTGTGGTATATTTGATAGGATCCAAACTGAACACTTACCTTCTGTATTGTACGATTTCTCAACCTCCTAGCATACTTACTAATTCCTAGCATACTAGCATCTTACTAATTTTGACCATCCGGGCCGACCTCAAGCCTGTTTCTGGCCCGAAATCCGGGCCGGGCCAAGGGCCTGTTTCGGGCTCGGGATTCGGGCCGGGGACCGTCCCGGATGACTAGGAACGGTCCGGCCCGGGCCCGGCCCGAATATTGCTCTAACGAGACAACACTAGCTGCAGCAGCATACATACATCCAACAATCAGTTGTGCCATTGATATGTGAGTTAGATATCAGAAGGTATCTGACTTTTGCTTTTGTTGATTGGGCCTCTTCTGGTGGACTTATCTTGTTTCCTACTACAGCTAATTTCAACAGGACTGTAGTAAAACAAAAGTGTGCATGCAACGGTTTGAACAGTATGTGCTAAGCAGTCTTCTCAAAAATATTGACAAATATGCGCATTTTCAAAGCGCATTCTGTATTTGAAGCTAGTCAGCTGCGAACAGTGGTTCTAGGTGCAACAAATCTGGCTTAGACTTATAGTACTTTTAGTAGTAAACTTTATGTGCACAACTGACAGACTTATAAACATGCGCATACAATTTACAGAAAATGCGCATTAAATCTTGTTGGTAATTTTGAGAATCCTCCTAACTATGTCATACAGGCAGATAATGACCAGACATTTGGGGAATTTTCATTTGAGTGGACCGACATGTGAAATGTCCGTGGCCGAAATATCAGATATTTCCTGGGTTTCGCCAAAAAACTCTTCCCATCCCTGGGAGAGGAGGTGAGCCACTTTTCTGGGACGGCTGAGACCCCACCCCTTACCCTCCAAGCATACGTGTAGTCATCACTTACTGGATAATTCAGTGAACCAAGAAGATATGGGAAAGAACTTCTTTAACTACACACCCGGTTGCAAAATCCACGTCGGCTCACTGATTACTTGGAAGTTGAATAAACACGAATTTTATTAGCAGTTTTGTTTAGCTCTTACTATAGTCAACAGTACATAATATAAGAGTGTGTCACTAGGCACACTCTATGTTATCAGAGCAAAAACTATACTCTGCTCGCTAACGGCCCACCCCCCCCCCCCTCCGCAAATTAGACCCATCACTTCAAAGAATTTTGTGCGCTATGTTTGTGTTCTAAAGCTCCAAGCAGGCACAAAATTCGCGCACGCACTGCTTGTGTTTTCGAGCTTGAGCACATAAACATAGAGAAAGTGAGCGTACCCCCATTTAGACTAGGTACTGATGTAATAAAATGGGGTCTACTAGTCTTGTTTTACCGAACGATAGAGCACTGGTTTAACTCCTTTCTGCCTCCCAAATCCACCAGGTTAAGACCAATAGCAATTACAGGTGCTCGACTATCAGATGATTCCGTTTAGCCCTTCGTTACACAAATACTTAGCTGCTCCAATCCCTAACTATAAACCTATTCAGAATCAGCCGTTAAGGTTTTACAAGGTTTTAATGATTCTAGCTAAATATCAGTTAACAATATACGTTAATATTCAATAATAAAAATAGAGACAATTATAATAGCGAACATAGAGATAAAGATTAGGATACAAGTTATGACAAGCACATCTATTTTGATCAGAAATTAGTCAAGCTGTTCAAAGAGCATTATGTCGACACAAAAGATACGAACTCAAAAATTCCTTCTACGACCGGTCAGTGTGAAGAATAGGAATACACATTCAGCCTAACTTTTAGAAGTTCTTTGAAAGTTTCAACTCAAAACTCACGATCAAGCTTACTCATTAGATTACCTTCCAGGTGATCCAGGCAGTGACAGCAGAAACAGATGGGATCCGGTAGAGACAGTGATTGGCGCAATAAGGTCACAGCTAATGAAAAGAATCCGGGTTGGCAGCAAATTGCATTGCAAGAGACTCAGGTCAATCCTCCAAGTTTGATACCGGCGTTCACCGAGTATCTGGTCTTCGCGACCCACAACAAATCCAATCCAATCAGGCTATACAAAGCCTACGGCGTATCAGCCGAAAATGATATACCAAGACACTTCAGACAAACGCGCAAACCACAATTCACCAAGGCTGCCAACCCAAGACTGAAGTTCAGGTCTCTCACGAGCTGAACTTCAGCCGTGCCCCCGATAGAGGGCGTTCTAGTCTTTTTAAAGTGTCCAATCCCTGCTTTCTACCGTATTCCTGTTTATGTCGGATCTCTTTGTTTTTGAGAGGGCACCGACCCTGCATGACGTCGACAGAGCTTACGTAACTTTGGGGTCAAACCTTGATTGCTTTAGGGCTTTTCTCAAGGCTCCTCTTAGACGAATTTCTTTTCAATTTCCTTTCACGAAAGCACTCAGGGGGAAACCCAGATAACGTCACAATCATAAACTATTCAAGCAGATTCAAACACATCAACAATTACTAAATAATATGAATAATCTTTTAAAACGTTAAAATTCTCTTCTTCCAAAACTCTTGAAATCCCTAACAATTGTTCCAATGCCAGTAAGCAGATTTTGCTGCCTCCACACTGATTTGCGGGGGGGTCACTAGGGTCTGATTTGCGGGGGGGGGGGGGGGGGGTGGGGTGGGCCGTTAGCGTGCAAAGCATAGTTTTTGCTCTGATAACATAGAGTAAGCCTAGTGGCACACTCTTATATTATGTACTCTTGCTATAATTGGATAAACCATATCAAAAACTAATAGCTTTAATCTAATAGAAAAGTGCCAATTATTTTGCATCGACTTCGATTGTCAATTGTGAAAAAACCTTTTGATTCGATGTAGCGGCCGTAATGAGATGTAATGAGATGTAATAAAATTAAAACCTTGCTATAGCAATAACCTAACCCTTAACTAACGAACCAACTGTCAAGGTACTGTATTCTAATTTGTCTGGACCTCGAACACACGAAACTGTAAAAACTGTACGTGTAAGTCCATGTGTCCATAATGTTGTAAGAGTAGCTGGCATTGAAATATTAAAGCCCGGTTCACACTAGGGCACAAGCACAAGCACAAGCAAAAGCAAAAGCACAAGCAAAACCGGTTCACACTATTGAAGACTGGCACATCGTAGAGTTGAATTCAGTTTAACTTTTGCATAAGCACAACGCCTACAGCCAATGAAAATTGTTTTGTACTTGCACAGAGGGCTTCGCCAGGGCGAATTTCAAATTCTATTGGCTATACTTGTGCTCTAGTGTGAACGTTTTCATCTTGTGCCTGTGCTTATGCTTGTGCTTGTTCTTGTACTTGTGCCTGTGCTTGTGCTTGTGCGCTAGTGTTAACCGGCCATAATGAGCCTGATGTACAGGTGACGTGGCTTTGGAGACGTGTACTTTGTACGTTTGTCAATACTTTACATACAATTCGAGTTGTTGCTTGGAAATAGCTTCTCTTCCGTAAATCATTTTTCAGTTTTTCAGTTGTACTCGATATCTGACGACTACTAACGGGTCTTTGCTTCATCATCTTGGCCTGTCAGCATTGTTTGGCGTGTGCAGAATTACTAAAAGGCAAGGAGCGAAATTGTTTTGTTTATACTGATTCAGCTAGTTTTTGCTACAGCAAAGTAAAGGTTTTCCTGAACCGCCATGGCATGATGGCATGTACTTCTCTTTGGTTGTAATAGAAAAAACATCAAAAAATGCCAATGTTTTTGGATCTTAAAACTTAAAAAATTAGCAGTAGCCAGGGCAGTAGTTCGGTGAAAAACTAGTCCATGCTCCAAACATGGCATATCGCAATTATCAGCTAATTTCGTCAACAAACGCTTAAATTTTTTCGATTTCAAATTTCTTCGATCTTCGCTGACTGACAGGGTATTACTAGCTATTCACTTAATGAAACAATTTGCAATTGTATGTGCAGGACCGCTTAGACGTCTGCTTACACCAAATCTAGGTGGGTTTTCAAAATTTAGAGGTGCTTTTTTTCTACCACAGTTTAACCCAAAGTTTGTCAGCACGACTGTACTGTAAGGGGGTAAAAATAGCATAACTTACAGTTTAATCTGAGCTTAATTCAACTATATAAAGTTTTCGTAACTACAATTTAAATTTCACCCGCAATGAATTTCCAAACAATTTTCTTATTTCCGCTGGCTTTTGGCAAATTGTAACACATTGATTGGCTTCGACCAGAGTAAACCTACCATAAACCAGTCGAAATAGAGAAACTATTTGAAAATCCAATGCGGGCGCTACATAAGTACATATAAGCACACTTTATATCGCTGGGTTCAGCTAAGACTAAACTTTAAGATAATGACAATGTTGCTCGGTTACACTGCATTCCTACTACCAAACTTTTGGGTTAAAAAGTGGTATTTTTCGAAAAACTCGACATCCAGGTCTTGAAAACGACATACCTCAGGTAAAAGCTGACCTCTAAGCGGTCCCGAAAATCTAATTGAAAAAGTTTTCCGTTGAGCGAGTCGCTAGTAACCTGTCAAAGTTGGACAGGCTGAAACAATCAAAGGATTTTCAAAACTGAATAACTGTCGCAATTGTTGACGAAAACGGTTAATGTCATGACGGTTTACAAACTATTCATACCACCACTATATACCGTTTCGATGCCTGGGCTTTCGTGTGTCGCTTACCTTGACAAACCCTGACGAAAGAACGTACACTTTACATGCATATGTGCTAAGCTGTAATAAGCGACACACGAACCCCGCCCTGTTTCGATATAACATATAATATATACCGTTTCAAAATGTCCACTCTTAAAAATAGCGAGAATTCTGAAAGCTGTTCTTATTTTAAAATTTGGATTGCAAACTGCCAACTTTCGTAGCTGACTTCAATTTGGTTTTGCCGGAACATCGCATACAGCACACCAGGTCCATTCCCATACTTATCGCTTGCAAAACTGATATAAAAGATGCACCGAAGCATAGTCCAAGCAATCCGCCAATATTAGCTATAAACGAATGCCAGTCATAAACGTTGTATTCCTTTAACAGAACCGACTCTTCGGAAAATATTAGGAACACTACCATATCTTTTTCTTGAATAGAAGGAATCGCTTCTGAAGTTATCTGAATTTGTTCTGTATTACATGGTCTCCAGCATCTGCCAAAGCACGCAGCATCGAAGCAATCTCCTGTAAATTGAAGGTTTTTTGCATGCCGTTCAAAGCTACAACGACTTTCTATGGCGACTGACCAGTCGACACCCGTACAATTGCATTCGCAGTTGACATATTTCTCTGCACACTCCAACCAGCAACTAGACAGCGATACTATGTTTGGATTGCAAGGCGAGTCTTCTGACTGCAGTAACTGTCGCTTGACCGTCTCAATTTTGATAAAGTAGTCATTGTTTGTTTTCGGACATAAGGTATGAAAATACCACAAGTCGGTGCCAATTATCATATGATAGCAAACTGCTTGACCATGGTGACAAATCGCATCAAAGGTAGCTGTTCTAGATACGCTGAAAGGAAGTGTAAACTGTGCTTGTGAAGCAGGGACGTATTCACTGAAAATTTCATAGCAAACAAAATAGTCACAGTAACTTTCAATGATGCTTAAGTTTCTACCAGCATTTTGAAATAACATGGTTTTGTCTTGCAAAAGATACGGAATTAGCTTCGGTAAGCCGAACAAATCCAATGACATGAGTTTACCACGGACTCCTGCTTTTATTGTGTCATAGTTCTGCACTAGATGCTCCCCGTTGTAGGATCCTTTCAGTAAGAACGGGTATACAGTAATATCGAGAATATAATCTATTTCCAGGTGAGATAGTTGCAAACTGTCCAGTTGTGACCGATTGAATGGACACGTCGGTATTAGGCTTATTTTAGGAAGTTCCCGTCTTTGTTCCAGTTTATAGGAGATTGCCACTGGCGCTGCACAAAATATGCTGATATTTCTTTGAATTTGGTAAACCAAAAATATTACAGCTGCTGCCATCGTAGTAATCCAAAAAAGTTTTCCGTAGACAGTCCGAGAATAGGCGATGGCTGAAAACCCATGAATAGCTGTGTTTCTACTGAACCACAAAAACTCCGGCCTTGACTGATCAATCATTGGGAGGTACTACCGGATTGTGTGGACTGCTTGGCATCAAATACACTGAAATAACAACAAAAATTGTGTCAGTAAGTCTACTGAAGTACCAGCAATCAAAAATACTAAAGCTAGTTTTCCTTATTCTGTGACGCGATACTTACGGACAAAACAGTCGAAATACCATATGATTCAATAACGTGAGTAAATAAAATAAATTCAATTCTAAGTGCTTAGCTGCATAATTGAAGAAATTGCTACTCCAGCGTCTGAGATACGAACAATTTTGACATCAGGTAACGATGAAGACTGTTGCTCTGAGGCTACCGCTGCAGCAAGGTAGTATGAGTTTTTTCCAAACTAAAGGAACACTACGTGCAAGTGCATTGTACATTGAATGCACAAGTTAGTGTTCAGAACAGTTCCACTAGAAAAGAAAACATCAGCGGGGAACTAGAACCGGAGGGATTTTGAAATTAGAAACTGAAGCAGTGTCATCCGGGAGAAAAGCTGAAATTTTCACCAGCATTTCTCGGGTTCCTTGTGTCCTACGCGTTGCGGAGAAAGGCGAGATTGGTACCATTGATAGTGGGGTTCAAAATTGGTACCCGTTTACAACTTTGTGGCGAAGTGTAATGAGTGTCAGGAAATAATGTGCAGCAAGCATAGAACAAGGATTATAATAATAAGAGTAAGACACTCAGCTATTCCTAATAGAATACGTTTGCAAGATGCTCGAGAAATTAAGCCCGAAATCTCGGGGGGAGGGCTTCTCAGCATGTAAACATATATACAACGCTGACATTTTTCAGAAACGGGCGTTTTTGCCAAATTAAATGCTATAACTCGGGCTAGCAAAATTTTACTGCAATAATTTCTATACACTGTGTTGCGTAGAACGAGATCATTTTTATGGTATAAAATTAGGAAGATAACTTCAAGCAATCTCTTACAAAAGCGGCAATAAGACATCCTCTCCACGAAAATTCGATGAATTTCACCATTTCTTCAAAATGCCTTACGTTGTTGCCGGATTTGTAAGAGATTGCCTAAACCTAACTACATAATTTTATAGCGTAAATAGATCTCGTTCTACGCAACATAATGATATAAAATTGTTGTACGATGTTCTTAGCTCAAGTTGTAGTATTTAATTTGGCGAAAACGCCCGTTTTTTAAAATTGTCAGCTTTGTATATTTACATGCTGAGAACCCCCCCCCCGGGATTTCGGGCTTAATTATTTTGAGCATCTGCATCTTACAAGCTTATTCGATTAGCAAGAGCTGAGTGTCTACTCTTCCTATTATAAACTCTTGCATAGATTTAGCTTTGAACACAGAATGTTCTTAGTTGCTGTTAGATAGCAGCGCAGAACTCAACTAAACAGGCGTTTACTTCAACAAACGTAGTCAAACTCAGTAGTAGATGGAAACTCTATACAATTTGAACTTATCAAATTTGTCATTATCTAACATTTCCTCCCTCAGTTTAGGTAAGGGAAACTTGTCTTCTAAAGTATTGGTCTTTATTAGGATCCCACGCTTCTGGCGGTCGACGCTCTCGTACGGGATAGCGTCGAGCCTGTGGCTCTGGTGCATGTTGAACTGGCTGAATTTGGGGTACCACTGGCGGGGCTTCCGTCGGAGGCTCGTTGAAACAAAACCAGTTGTCTTCATTGTTACTTCGCTTCTGCGGTGCGTTGCGAACCTGGTCAGCATGACAACGGAAGAGTCGACCACGTCGATTGATCAAGTACATGTTAGCACCTAATCGTTTTACGACCGACCCTATCACCCACTTCTCATCATCCTTTCGATATCGTATCCGGGGTCGAGGGGCACAAAACTTTGGGGTGGCAGAATCTTTCACTCTTTTACCAGGGATGTAGCCAAGACTGGAATTAAAAACATCTTTAAACTCTTTAAGCGTTGGCTGAACTTCTTTAGGAACATTCGTTATATTGTTGACCGAAACTGCCGACTCTGACTTGAAGAAGTTGAACCAGTTTAGATGAATCTGCGATAGCCAATCACGACCAAGTAGTGACGGGCCTGTACCTTTAATAATAACCACGGACATATCAGGAAAACGTTTACCCTGATAAGTAACTGTCACTTTGGCCTCCCCCAAAATCTTAATATTCTCCCCTGTAAACGTCTTTATTCGGACAGCAGACCGTTTGAGGGTTCTTGAAAGGGGAAAAGAAAACCAGGTCCGTTCACTGATAACAGTTACCCCCGCACCCGTGTCAATCTCAAACGGGACAGGAGTGCCATTAAGAGATAAGGTTACTGTTACGGGCGGACTACCAGAAACACTGTTGATAACGTAAAGAGTACTTTCCGGATTGTCTTGGTCAGACTCTGATGTTGTGTCTTCAGCGACCCAATTTGCTTTTTTAGGTTTGAAGCGAACTTTCTTTTCTTTACTTCTGCAGTTCTTTGCAAAATGACCATCTTTACCACAAATGAAGCATTTATTGTGAAGGCAATTATCAGTAGTATGCCCTGACTTTCCACACTTTCGGCAGGCGACGTAGCGATTAGAGGTCTTTGTACTTGAACTTTTACCTTGGAAACAACTGAAATTTTCGGGACCAACGCGATAAACAGTGTTACTTATACTGTCCGGACGCATCACCTTACTGTTAGCGTCTGTGGCTTCCAAGAGCTGAGCAAGTTCAATGGCTCTTTGCAATGTCAGTCCCGGTTCCGCTAATAACCGCTTCTGGATTGGCAAACTTCTGACGCCGCAAACAACGCGGTCACACAAAGCATCAGACAGAAACTCGCCGAAATCAAACGTTGCTGCAAGTTGGCGTAACGCAGCAACATACTGGACAGCAGATTCGAGATCCAGTTGATCTCGTTTATAAAACTTAAACCGTTCTGCAGCTTTAAGATGCTTAGGTTCATAGTGCTGATTTAATAACTAATCAGTTCATCAAACGTCTTGTCTTTCGGTAGGAGGGGGGAAGACAGGTTTTTCAAGAGTAAATATGTCTGGGATCCAACCGAACTGATGAAGAGGGCTTTCTTTTTCCTGTCATCGACGACGTCATAAGCCACGAAGAACTCTTCGAGTCGTTCTCTATAAGCTTCCCATGGCTCCTCCTCTGAACGAAACTGTTCGGGAGCGGCAAATGCTGCAGGTTGCATCATTTTAGAAACACCAGTGCGCCACTGTTAGATACCAGCGCAGAACTCAACTAAACAGGCGTTTACTTCAACAAACGTAGTCAAACTCAGTTGTAGATGGAAACTCTATACAATTTGAACTTATCAAATTTGTCATTATCTAACAGTTGCACACTCTCTTCATTTGATATTTTTGAAATACGTGCTGGATTACTTTCTGACGTGCAGCTGAATATTATAAAACACATGCTTGCCTTTACTAGACCCCTTTAGCGTAGCGGTAATGTTCGATTGCACAGTAAAATATTTCAGCTTTGCCAAGTTATATCTGCAGAGGCGTAAATAAACAGACAAAACAGCCACCAGCTATTCGTCTCTGCTTCGAGCTCTAATCTCACCTGCATGCTAACGCGAAAAGGTCACCACAATGTTAACGACTCGACCAAAAAACTAAAATCACTATCACAAAACAGCAATCACTAAAACAGCAATAGTAATAGTGTTATAACGTAAAAATACATCGCAATAAATAAGTCGTGAAACACTAATAATAAGCGAAAACTTTGACGTACCCAAAGACAATTGATGTCAATAGTTTTATAATTTTCGGTTTCGATTTCGTGTGTGCAGATTACGAAAAACGTACGCAGCGCCAAAAAAGGTCAATAGCACAGACATAAACATTAGCAAATAATGTTAGATGCAGAATTCCTCAAATATTTTAATGGTGATATAGAAGAAATAATATTTTCTATTTTTTCTATAACATTTTTCTATTTGCTGTCGTTTATATTGTGTAGTGAAAAACAATTTGGAACGTAATATCAACAAAACCAAGGTCTGTTGTGTTAGGCATTGTGCTAAGGTCACAATAAAAAATTGCCTTGTTACGTTTTATTACATTCAACATTGCACCCAACAGAGTTTCAGATATCAGTTGAATGCATTAATGTGAACGAGCGGTAACTGTTCAGGTCCGACTATTTCAAAAAACTAGGTACATACCAGTCTAACTTAGTAAACTTAGCAAATAAAGGTGGCTGCTGTCGAAGTGTTAAAATCTATGGCACTTTTCTTGATTTCTTAGCAATCCCTATCACATACCTTGTAATGATCGGTTATGCTTATTTCAGTCTAGTTGGCCTACGGCATCTGGTCGTGCACTGAGCAATCCAACCCAGTTTGAATATTTGTATAACATTACCTGGCCTGGTTTGATATGTGTTATTTGAGACATATTTCTTGTTTGACGATGCTTTTAGGCAAATTGAATACGATTTAGTATCAAAGTTTTGTGTACAAGAAAGCAAATACTGACCATATGATGAGAACACGATCACGGCGGAGTAAATGCAAACCCAAGTCCTTGATCAAACGGGGACGACGATACCAAAAGATTTAGAGTCAGATACATGTCACTTGAGCCGCTAAACATGTGATGCTTTGCCGTTCTGCTCTCTTGTTACCTTAAGCTATTAGTCAAAGAATTTAAAACCTTACTGGCAAACGTGGAGAAGTCTGAGATGAATTGCAGACGGATACCATGTACAACATTTGATGACTTGGTCAAAATTCTAGTTATATCTAAATTCTGTTCAATTTACTACAGCACAAAAGTGAAGTGATCAGTAACAAGGACGGGTCATGCTGCAAGCATACCTGCTGCAGATGGCTAATTGTTAAGAGTTCAACACAAGTGTACTGTAAGCGTCGGTATAGCTACAAGCAACGCAAGTGGTAAATCCAAGCATGCATAACCCAGTCATCCTGTCTTGAAGATAGGTGACAATTTTTTAGAGCTGATCGGAGTTTTCTCCAAACATGTAACCAAATTCTGTGCACAATGAAAATCACATTTATTTTATTGCCAAAAATATTGTAAACTTCATATAACGAGCCCTATAGGTACTATGCGAACCTCATTCGCACGCCAACCAGTCATCTTAATTACCTTAGCCATAGGCAACTAAGAGGCTCTGCTTACCTCTGCACAACAAATGCTGTTGCTTCGTTTAATTCGCTCCTGACTTCGAAGAACTTCTGATCATTTCTGATTGCTGTTGCTCCACAGATGAGATCAGGACTGATTCTGTATTCAGAATCGCCATGGTCTGAATTGATCGCTATGCTCACGATACTTTGAAATTTCTCATCAAAAGCAGCTTACACCCTCCTAACTTGATGCAAAACGTATGAAGAAACACCTTTGTAAGTGGAACTGCGTGAAATCGTTATATCACATAGCTCAGTATAATCAGTAATTGGTTAATCGAAACCATGAGTAAGTTGTAAATCAGAATTTATACAGGTTCAGGTTTATAAACATAAACACAACCACCTGCACATGGCTATTGCATCACAGCAAACAGTCATTGTTCAAATGGTTATTTTTCAAATCTTGATTGTCTAACTGATAGCTTTTCAGTTTTCAGAGGAACAAAGAAAAACCAACGCAATAGTCCACAACCTGATGCAGCCTGCAAATGTTTTTTCTCTTAATCACGATTACTACCTTCCCAACATCGAGTCAAACAAGATTTCCAATCATATCGATTACACAATTTATCAGTTGTAATAGTAAAGAAATTATACTCTGAAACACTGTTCTAGCAGGACTCCAACGTAGGCTATCAGCAAATGCCAGTCATATGCATTATTTTCTTCGCAGACAACAATTTTTAAATACATTTAATATCTGCAGAAGCAACCCTGACAGTTTCTTTGTAGGCACAGAATCTCCCTAGCTGCCTGTGGTGTGGCAGGGTCTTCAGATATTTCTTAAACCACTATGGTAAAATGCATTTACGCAATTCACCTTGTAGTAACACACACAAGCTGCACCTTTCCCTTATGTTGTAATCTAACAAGGAGCTGTTATTATTTGTTGAAGACAAGCTCCCTGGCAATTCATATTACATCCTGCGTCAGAATCAATATATTTAGCACAGAGACGTACTGGCAGACCTTGTAAATTCCTCTTATTTCATTATGTAAATAATCTTTGCTATCGTTCAAACAGTAGTAAGAAAATTTCAGTAGTCCACACCAAATACCAGATATTAACAGTATGTGCTATTATGGAAACACAAAGTTTCATTACTGCTTACACTTTCCAACTTAAACGTACAGGGTTGTTTGAGCACTGCTATATTCTGTGGTTGTCTTGGCTACAACCTTCAAGCAAATTACGTATGTACACCAGTCTAACGTGGAGACATAGTCTCCGTCTCCGTGTAAACAGACATGCTCCAACGATACCAATTGTGACATTCGTTTTCATACATTTAACAGGTTTGCATCGCATCGATGCTCGTACGCAGCACTGCCAATATAGTCGTAGTTGTTCCGCAGTCTTTCATAGGCATATTCACTTTGGAAATTAATGGTACACGCAATCTTGTCAATAACAAAATTTTTCAATATTGCATATTGCAGTCCAAGAAATTCCAGGTGAGGGTCTTGAATTTAATATGTCGGAACTAAGCAAATGTCGGGTAATGAGGATCTCGTAATATGATCTTTTGTGAACTCTGCCACGTTTCTTTTAATTTGGTATTTAAGAAACAGAAATGCTCCAACAAGGAGAAATCCCAGATGCACTTCCCAACTACTGACGGCTTGCTGTTCAGTGAGGAAAACCCATGGATTGTTGTAATTTCGCAAAAGGTCTGTACCTTCTTTTCTTCATATGCCACATGCAACTCAGCCAAAAATTAGTCCCTTGAAATTTCTTAAAATTGAGCAGGATGGGTTTTGCATTCAACAAAAGTACTTAATGCATTAGAGTGATGGAATTCAATCAAATTTAATAACAATAATTACTGTGGTTGGTCTGCCTCAGTTGAATTTATACAAAATCAGAAATGGAATAAATAAACGCATAAATAAATAAATAAATAAATAAATAAATGACATGGCGAGAGAAAGTACCGACAAACAATAATCTGCTACCGTTGTCCTGAATTGCCATCAACTATGACAACGGCACGATTTGTATTGGCAGAGGGCATTGCGTTGAGGGTGGTACACTGACATTTTCACATCTACATAAAGTATGCAACGGACATAATTTTTCGAAATGATGAACCAACTGCCCAAGATATAAAACTGAGTGAATGGAGTTGGTAGTGCATTTCAATATCCACAAAATGCTCTTATTCAATCGAAGACATTAATCCATACTGAAACGGCTGCTAATTCCAGATGTAACTGCAAATTTTCGTACTAATAATTACCTTCTGGCATGTAAAGATGCGAGCGATCTGCTCAAGAATGTGTGTGTCTATAACTAGCTAATGTTAGCTAATGTTCTACTATCTGCCACCAAGAAGGCAAACAGGCTGCCAAAAAACCCTAATTCAAAACATTAGCTGGCATGAAGGGTAAATCTTTTATTTTACGCATTCTAAACTACGAGTACTGTAGCGGCGTAATTCTATTTTTACTTACTAACTTTACTTTTACTTGATTCGTCATTATTTGTAGCATATAAATCAATACACTTTAGAAACTTTTTAATAATTTCTTAATCTTCTCCTGTCTTCGTGAAATTCAAGTTAAAATTCGTTTGCATTGTTAAAACTAATTTTTGATGCATCAAGCAGAAACTAAATTTTACGTACTTTGATTTTAATTTCTGATACACTTAGATACTTCGTTATTGAAACAGAATTAAAACAGAATAAAACTTGTAATCCCTAAACTATTAAAGTAGCAGAAATTTATGGCATAAAAGTTAAACAAGGATTTGAATATATTATCGTGAATATGCAATCAATGAGTTAATATATAAATATTTGCGATTGCCAGTTAATGATTTTACAATGCTCCCGTCAAAAACGTCTACGATATGATGTTCCCACTACATATTGTGTGCGCTTAGTCACAATTGGTACCTTTCCAACACCGAATGAAACACGACTTCCAAGCATATCGAGATACCAAGTCGACAAGCTGTACTACTGATAGGAATGATGCTCCAAAACAAAGCCCAAGAAGACCACCAATGTTCCCAATAAGCAAGTGCCAGTCATAAGCTTTATATTCTTCGTAGACAACAATTTCATTTGACAGTAGTATATTTACTTGCATTGCATGGCCGTTTATCACAGGCATGGAATCGGTGGATAAAGAAAACTCTGTTGTGAGACAAGGTCTCTGACAACTTTCATAACACGTAGTGAGACTGCAGTTTTGATATCCATCATGTATGAACATCCCCAAGCTGCACCTTTCCTGTATGTCTATGTTGTGTTTTAAAAACGAGCAGTTGTTATTTTGCTGAAGACAGCTTTCATGACAATCCATGTTACATGCCGAGTTTGATTCAGTATATTTAGAACAACGATGTCCTGGCAAATCTAACAAATGCCTTATATTGCTTGTGACTCTTATGTAGTAATCTCTAGCATCTTCCAAGCATACCGTAAGAAAATTCCAGTAGTCCACACCAACAACCATGTGATAACAGTTGGCGCTGTTGTGAAGACACAAAGTTTCATTAAGCTTTGTGCTATTTATTTTAAGTTGCAGGCTTGTCTCAGCACTGCTAAATTCCGTTGTTGTGTTGGCTACAGCCTTTATACAGATCACGTATTTACACCAGCTTAACTTAAAGACATACTTTTCATATAAAGATTCGATATGTTCCAACGACACCAAGTATGACACAAGCTTTTGCACATTAGATAAGTTGTAATTGCGAAGTTTATTGTATACCGCAGTGCCAATATCCTCATAGCTGAGCTTCAGCCTTTCGTAGTCATATTTACTTTGAAAATTGATGGGATATGCTATCTTGTCAACGACGAATTCTCGTTCTAGCTGTAGCAGTCCAAGATCTTCCAAGCCAGAAATTTGAATTGGACAAATCGGAATTAAGCTAATATCGGGTACAGATGATCTCTGCTCTAACTTGAAACCGAGTGCAATTTGATCTTTGTTAAATTCTGTTACGTTTCTTTCAATTTGATAGGTAAGAAACAGAAATGCAGCCACAAGGAAGAATGTCCAAATACACTTCCGAACTACTGACGGGGAGCTGTTCAGCGACGAAAAGCCATGTATTGTTGTAGTCTTACAAAACGTCTCTGCCACGTTTTCTTCATTCGGCATATTCTGTTAGGTTTAGTACACCATATCTAATTTAAAAGATTGTCTTGGAATTGCAAGAACAGCGGGCGCTGCGTTCTTAACATCCGGTTAAGAGCGCTGTGAAAAGATTGATACTCAACCGAAAAATAGCGACTTGCCAGAATCTTTTCAATTACTCAGTAAAATACTCTTTCACTTTAACGTTAATGCAAACCCATCAAGCATAATAACTATAATCATTGAGATTGGTCTACTTCAGGTAATTTTTTTCTGGACCAGGAATGAAAAATAAGTAGACAGAGAGTGCACTCTCTTCTTATTTTCACAGAAAACTATTACAAGAAAACTATTTTGTAAAAATTAAACAATTACGACACAAACCAAGCAATCATAACAACAAAAATAAGCGCCTAACATTTTAAGCTTACCTTCTTACATCCATTTAATTCAACACTTCAAGATATTTTAGCAGTTTTTCTATTTCCTGAAACTTCAGCCTTTTTCATTGCTAAGAAAAGCTGAAACCTCTAGTTGATGCCGCAACATTAAGTGTGTAAACTGTTTTAATCGAGTTAGTTTGACATCATAAAAGTCATAGCTTTGGCAAAGCTACAGCGCAGGTAAACTGGACAGTCTCTTAAAATGAAATATGTATAAGCTGCAGATTTTAATATCAAATGTCTTGCTTCATTACTTGCTTCCTCACAGATAATCTAAACTCTCCCTCTAACCAGTGCAAAACTACTATTTCAACTAAGAAAGCATTTTGAAAGATCCCTGAGATGGATTGAATGAATGAATAGAATCATGGTTATGGAATGTTAGCTTCGCGTTTGTATTACGGCCTTTCGTTGTTAGTTTAGGGTTTTTCTTCAACAAGGCTTATGAGCTTTCCGGAAATGAATACATCCCCGTAAACTAGTTGGCTTTGACCGTTCACCTAGCCATCCAAGGGATTATTTATGTCTCTGTCAAACTAACTAAGGTACACCATGTTGATCGAATGTATAGAAACGCGTTTTTTCAGGAAGTAAACTACACATAAATCTGTATAGAAGGGAAACTGAAAATTATAATTCTGTACAAATTTAATTGGGTTTCTGTACAGATTTGTATTTTGAAAAACAAGCTTCTGTACAAATTTAATCATTTGTTCTTCAAAAGCTGTGCACAAATGTTTCACAGTTAATAAAAATCTATATGGACTCTATCTAAATCTTGCTTGTGACTACATAACTTTCAACGCTTTCATTACTTAAAGTTATCTCATCTCTGTGTAGATTCTGTACAGATTTATTTTTTAGAAACCTACCTATTAAGTGATTACATTTTGAATTTTGTCTCTTGTCTGTTTTGTTTTGAGTTGAAATGCCTTACTCTTTTTAATTTTTCAATTCTTCTATTGTTTTCACAAAGTCAGATTTTATGTCTATGGAAATCTTCTACAATGCAATATCGATGTCATTTCAAGTGCCTTTAACTGTGGCTCAGTTACAGGTTCAGAAAATGAAAAAATAATTGGTAGGTAGGTATACGGTAGAGTCTTGAAGTCGAAGTAAATGACTGTGTTGTGACATATGACAAGTGACATGTGATTAATTGCAGGGAATTGGATTGAAATTTAGACAGAGACAGTAGAAACACCGTATTCCCAGGAAGATTCAAATGTTGTATGCTGAAATTATAATATAGTGAGAAAATTCTGCAGTTTAGGGGTTTTTGTCATGGGGATCCCCAACAGCCGTTTCTATGGATAAAACACAACTAACAATAAAGTAATTTTAACATTAGACAGAACATTTAAACTCAAACATTTCATTGCAAACATGATTCCAAATGCAAAAAAGGTCAATATTGAGTCATAAAGCCCAGAGCCCTCATTAGCCGCAGTATTTGCGCAAATCAATCATGGGCAGTTCTTTAATGCCATCATTATTTAAATCCAGTTGCATATTCTGTAACAACAGTCTACGCAAAGTCTATGCACAATCGAAACAAAACCATTCAAACTTCAAGATCCTCCACTTTATTGTTTAGCATAAATCTGTGCAGATTCTGCACAGCTTTTTAATGATTTTTTCAATTTATGGACAGACTCTGTGCAATTGACCTTTCTAAAGAAAGAAATTCTGCACAGATTTAACACATTTTTAAAAACGATTCTGCACAGTTTTATTGCGTTCTGTATAGAGAAAAAATGAATTCTATATATTCGATCAACATGGTGTACCTTAGTTAGTTTGACAAAGACATTACAATAAGCCGACGGCGTAAGGTTAAGATATGGCTCAAATGTTCACATTGTTACAATTTTATGGTAACCAAAAAATTTATTATTTCTATTTTTATTATTTTGATGAAATTTTATTTTGTATTTTACCTGTTTTATATTAATTATATTTTGTCAGTTAATGCTAGAAAATGATCTTTTACGATAATCTGCCGAACATCGGCGAACAAACGGGAAGTTGACTGGCCAGTACAAGTCTTCAAATGGAGTAAGGTTTAGGTAAATTTTTCCGTTTTAGTTTTATAATTTCTAGCAAACAGAAGCCAACAATATGGGCTATTTTGGGGTAATGAAATGGAGTAAATTGCAAACTTTCTGCACAATTTTTTCCATGACTCATAAATTGACGTGCTGGTCTACCCTCCAGCAGGCTGCTCAATTTAAAACAGTAGATTTAAGTAAGGAAAGAATGTAGATTCGTGAAGAGTGTGCGAGTTTAGCATCTCTATGCTATCAAAGCGACAGTAAAATTGATTAAAATTGGCAATACATAGCAATCCAATTATAATACAATTCAAAACAAAAGACCATACTCAAGTAACACTAAAGAGTTTCCCTCCTCCAGAACTAACCTTCAAGGTCGGTATTTCTGGTGCTGAGGCGTTTTGAGAGTTGATGATGGATGATTATGATGGTGATGATGATGATGAAATTAAAATGTACCTAACCGATTTTTTAGACCAGTTTCCCCTTTTTTAGTGGGAAACCTACTGCACATTGTACATTGTACAAAATTTTAATTTCTAGATAGCTAAATCTGGAAATCAAAGCCTATGCACAGAGCTAAGATAGCTAAATTTTTAAGCCAAGACCTTTACACATAGTTATAACAAAAGAAGTCTCAAACTCTGCTACGCTGTTGCGCATGTCGCATATTACCACAATACCACTTCAAAAATGGATATGAAGATAGCCCAGAGTGGATCCAAAATGTGCTGGAAGAAGAACTACTCCACCCAAGCGTCGTGTTGTGGCTCAAAAAGGATTTGACGTTAAGCTCAAGAAGTGGGTGTGCTAAAGGTACATTCGTGGACGTACTAAATTAAAGCATTCATGCTGTGTGCTGCGTCTGGAATATGAGTTTTCTAATGGCAAAAATTAAGAGTGGAGGTATACTACAGTGTGTTTTATTAAATATAACATTATTTATTTATAAAGTCTGAGTATTGGCTTAGCAGATCAGCTGTCAATCATTGTTCCAAGAGCTTATCAGAAAAAACATAAAGCATGCTTGGATACTTTTTTCGCGCTAAAGAACGTGTCAAAGTATTTGACTTGGTTCGATTGATTGGTTCGATGGTGGCTCAATCGGTAGAGCGTTGGCCTAGATCGCCAAAGATTGTGGGTTCATCCCCACCGAATTTTTCGGGTGGGAGGTGCTGTAATGACAATCTTAGTTTCGTTTGTTCTTTCATTTGGCTATTGTCAAGAGGAGTTTGTCAGAAAACGCTGCCTTAAGCTTTCTTGACCAAGAATAAGATATGAGACATCCTTAGCCTCATGAAATCTTTTTGTCGAAACAGCCTACATACACTTTCGTCGCTGAGCACAGCAGCCATTTTCACCAGGTTCCGGGTCCCACAGTTTTGATAAATATTTCAAGGGTAGCTAAGTAAATGAGTCCCTACGCCCATTCGCTGACTTTGGAAATTTTGAAAACTCGGAGCCGTGTTTTGGTAGAGTCCAGCATCGACTGTAGGTGATTGGAAGAGATACCAACCCATTTGAAACCAGTTTACCTTTGAAAGGGCATAACAAGATATAAGTTATAGGCTTATAATCATGTTCCCTCATTGTGTCCTACATGTCTGCTTTCTAAAGCAACTTTCTAGCTTTTCTCTACCCTATATAGCCAACTACCATTTCGGCGTCAAAAACTTATCATTTTTGCAGAAATCAAATAACACACATTACTTCCCGATGTACATATGCCTAGAGATGGTGCCGGGACCGGATACAACTTTAGGACCCGCGGGTCCGGGTACCGGGTCCGGATCCAAAATACTGAAGAAAACTCTGAATTTTAGTACATTTAGGGATGAAAAAATTGTTGTTTTTTGTAGTAAAAGGTTGGTAGAACCGACGTGCTCAGATACAATGTTTAGTAGTTGTCTAGCTGCGGCCTTTCTAATCTATGTTGGGAACGGTGTCAAAAATAAAATCGTGTAAACGATGAAATTTACACGAATTCCAAACGTTTTCCTTAAAGTTTACACGAATTTTACACGTTTCTTTTTGTAGTACTTTTTGTTCCTATCTTTTTGCTTTTCGGTAGCAGAAGCCTTCATGCAGCTTACCACATTCATATCAACGCGTGAAAAAGTTAAGTATATGTAATGA
>JASAND010029374.1:0-37366 GCA_030248195.1 Trissonchulus latispiculum | reverse complement strand
GCCTGTAGCAGCACTAGAGTGTATAAACCTGAAGATTGTACTGTAACGACCCCGAAACCGGATAATCAGCCCTAACTGCGAAAGTACCAGTCAAACTAAAGCTGAAAGGCAATTCTGGCAGACAGTATCTTGTAATACTGTTGATTGTAAAACCGTACTTGTAGTGAAGCATTGTCTGCTGGAATTCAATAATACTGTGTGTGCATTTTGTAACAATAAATAATTATCCTTTCAGCTGCTTCGGCTTTCGTGTACGTTTCAGAGATCCCCAACTCTATCCGTATTGAGGTTAGAGTTGAACTGACAGTCGCCCATTGAGACTATAAATCCCGATTCCCCTGCCTAAAACGAACTCACCCTTTTAGACCCCATTTCAGGTCAGCTATTGTGCCCTGGTTGTCAGCATACCACTACAGCCGGAGCATCAATCTAAGCGAAGATCCGTCTTTGCGTGCCGACCTTGACTCGTGCCTTGGATTCTGATCAGATCTAGTCTAGTCTAGCCTAGTCTATTCTAGAAGCCCTAAAGCCCTAACCAACTGCAAACCTCAAGCCAAAGTTTATTGGAGACTCGACCCCCTCCAATCTAGAGAAATCCAGTCCAGATCTGACAGAGTCCATTACATATATATAATATATATGAGCCGATTTCTGGTAGGATCGACCAGAACTTGGACAACCTTCAAAACTTGATTTTTTTCTCAAAGCTCAAACTTTCAGGACTTGTAGCAACCTGACGTAAAGGTAAAACCTCCAAATATTAGAGCTCAACTCCGTATATTCTACAAGTTATAGCAGAATTCGTAATTTTCGACTTTGCCACTAATGTCGCCGCAGGACTTCGCCAATCAAAATTGTGCTCAGGCCGATAGAGAAGAGTCAGACAGTTCATATCTAACCATACAGGCACCACTCATTGGGCACCTGTCCCTGCCAGTTTGAGTTTTCTATCATTCATATTCCGAAGTTTGCGACGGTCGAACCTTAGCTTAAGCCTCCAAGCTCAGTAGGCGCATTTGCACATTCTTTGATGCCTCATTCTCTGATCCTCATCATGCCTTAGTACCACACAATTTTTATAAATATTATTTATCTATATGCTACCAACGTCCATGCAAAAAACGAGCAAAATCCCAGACCCACTTTTGAGATATGGCCATTCAAAGTTCGAAAAATCAGCGATTTTCAGCCAAGACAGCGATTATGGCAACTTTGGCCCATCGTAGCCGGCTGAAGGGAACAAGTATTGACGTAATATTACGGGCAAATAAACTAGCTACCATTGGCAACATTTTGGGTCAGTTTCAGCCAAATCTGAGAAATTTTATTTTTTTTCGGTTTTTCAACCCCTCAAAAAGCGACCGAAAAACCGAAAAAATAAAATTTCTCAGATTTGGCTGAAACTGACCCAAAATGTTGACAATGGTAAGTAGTTTATTTGCCCATAATATTACGCCAGTACTTGTTCCCTTCAGCCGGCAACAATGGGCCTTTCGAATGAATATAGTCATAACTGTATAGCAGCTGCTAAACATTCAGAAATTGGGAAAAACCACTCGAAATCTCGAATTTTTGAATCGGGATTGCGCGGAGGGTGTTAGAACGCTAAAAGAACTTATTTCGGAAAGTTTCATCAAGTTTCATCTTGATTTACACCGCCAAATAACAATATGTACCCAAAAGGAATCACCTCCTTAACCACTGGAGATTGCTCAAAGTTTGCAAAAGCAAAAATGTATATTTTTGTGTCCTCTTTCTAGCCATAACAACCAGTCCGGTGTCTGGTCCACCTACTGGAAGCCTAAGGACAAAAATCAAAGCTTTCTAATTTTTTGGCCTAAAAATGCGGGACTGGTCCCAGAATGTTAAAGAGCACGGAAATAGGTTATTTCGGAAGTTTAGCTAGGTCCGTAAAGGATTAAAGCCGTATGAGTAAAAAATACCGGAAAGGAAACCAGCACCTTAAAGCTGCATTTTGTAAATGGACATTTTGTATATATATATATATATATATGTCAGCGTAAAACTGTAGAATCAGGAATTCTGCAGAATTACTGAAATTTTCAGGAATTCTACAGAATCCCTGAACATTTCAGTAAAACTGTAGAATTACGGCGAAACTTGACTTATTCTACAGTTTTCCTGATATTTTCAGGAATTCTGTAGAATTCCGTCTTTCGTTCAGTAAAACTGTGGAATTATGGTTAAACTTGAATTATTCAACTGTTTTCCTGAAATTCTGAGGGATAAATATAATATTTGGAGAAAGGTAAAACCTCCAAATATTGTAGCTCAACTCCGTATATTCAACGAGTTATAGCAGAATAAATTATTCGACGCATGATCGTCTTTCAACTGCTATCCTGTAGGCTGCTCTCATAAAAAATGTAGCTTTTGCAAAAACGCGACCAATTTTTTCCAAAGATTGTGGAGCATTCACCATGCAAGCTGTAGGGCTGCTACTTAACAGATGTGTTCTGCACAAATATACCCTGGGACGATTTTTCAGTTGCCCCGATTGCTGCTTTCTAGCTAAAGTAATTGCTTGACAATTTTGGAAAAGTAGGCAAAATACAGGTTACGCACACATTTCAGCTTATTTCTCTATAACGAAGAGCGATTTCACAATAAATAAAAAATCGTCTCCAGCTATTTGATGGAGGTATCGAATGATATAACCGATGCCTCGCGAAAAAATTTACTTGAGTCGGCAAAAATTCTGGAAAATTATACATCTTCTAAAATGTGTTAAAAATATTTTAGAAAAACAACATTAGTTTCATGGCATGCATTAAAAAGAGAAAATGTCAAGCTACATTTTGATATAAAAATGGCTACTTAATTCCAAGTAATGAATAAGTAATAATGGTGCAAACTTTATGTGACCAAAGGGATTCACCACCTTAAGTCAGTATAAGCAAAAATCCAATTTGAGGGTTAAAAATGGGCATTTTCGAGGAAATCAGTTTCTTCAAAGTTGCAAATCAACCTGGAGAACAATAGGCAATCGATTATAGGCAATCGATACAGCGTTATTATGAATCGATATCAAATACAGATTTTATGAAACCCTACTAGCCGGACTTTATTGCTTTCTGCTAGAGATTGGGCCGGAAAACCATTTTGGCAAAAACATCGATTTCTCAAAAACTACTCGACAGTTCCTTAGATTTTTTGGCAGAATGGAAATTTTTACTATTGCGGAGGGACGTTTTCCTTGGTTTTGGTTAAAACGTTCCCAGCTTAAATGTATAAATGTATAAATGTATATATATTTCTAAGATATACACGTAAACATATGCAAAACCTATATATAAGTAGAAACCAAACAACAGAAGAAAGTAATTCAAGGACAATTATTTGTCAAAAATTCGCAGGGCCCGACTCCTGTGCAGTCTGCAGGATACCCATTCATTCCATTCTCCCTCCTTTGGTCCATTTACTGAATAATCTCGCAATCACAACTAAACACATCCACATACCAGCGGGCGTCAAGGAATGAAAAAACAAGAGTGTTGGGTCCAAGGACGCTAATTGCAAAACATTACATATATACTTCCGCACAAAAGCATTGTGAGCAAAAATAGAATATTACAAACGAACAGAGGAGTGCATTGTGGAAGGGTTGTTACAGGTGCACACGTTTTACACGTACCACAAGCATCAACTTACATCCATGTTTACCCAGGTTACAAAAGAAAAGTTTTAACCACGTTTACGTTAGTAAAAACTAGTTTTAATGATTTACTCTCGAACAAATGGACCAAGTAAGTTTTCGTTTCTGTCCAGATGGATCTTGAAAGTTGAAATAGTAGGTGAAGATGCTGTTTCAAAGGGAAGACTGTTCCAGATCTGACATATACGGTGATGAAAAATATAGTTCGTATGAACGCGTACATTTCGTGACCGATGCACAGTCAATGCATTTGACCTATTCCCAGTATCACTAGCATAATTAAAAAGCAAGTGAAAGGTATATCAATAATATTATGAATAATTTTATAAAGACAGCACAGATCAGCCTTTAACCTTCTCACTTCTACAGAATCCAAGTCAAGTTCACACAGTCTACCAGCATATGAAAATGTGACAATCCAGCTATCCTTTTAGTAAATGAACGTTGAACTGACTCAATTTATCTTATTTCTCTCAAAAACCTCGGACTCCATACTTCAGTTGCATATTCAACATTGGGTCAAACGTAAGTTGTGAACAATTTCTTCAAAATTCACGATTCCTACATTTAAACGCTCTAAATATCAAACCTATCCTTTTTGGCTGCTTTAGCACGAACTTTTGCCACATGAACTGAAAAGTCTAATCTTTCACATAAAAACACCAAAGTCAGACACATTTTCGGAAACTGGAAACCTTACACCGCACAAAGCATAATTCACAGGCAATGTAAAATTATTTCTAGAGACCTCATAAGGAATACAACGCAACACAGCACACTTGAGCGCAGAAATAGTTAGTTGCTAATCTGCATACCATTTTTCAATTTTTATATAAGTCATCTTGCAAGAGTTGCTGAGAAGGTGTGTCACAAATTGATCGATAGCCTTTTGCATCATCCGCAAACAACAAGAAGTTTGTACACACTCAGGCAAGTCGTTTACGAATATCAAATAGAGGAGCGGGCCTAAAACAGAACCTTGGAGAACCCCACTTTTGACATCGCTGTAGTAATAGAAAAGGAAGAGGATACCTTTAATACACGCTGTTTTCTATTAGTTAATAAATTTGTTATTCACGCAATAATCTTAGCAGAAAAACCATAAGACTGTAACTTTATAAACAATTTGGAATGACATACAGTACCAAAGGCGTGAGCCCCATCAATATATACAATATCAACACATGTACCCGTGTCCAGTATTTCTGAAATGTCTGAAATTGTTAGCAACAATTGACTAGTGGACCTTTTCGATTGAAACCCATGCTGAGTTTCAGAGATCACACGATTTCGTACTAAATGCTCCATCGTAGATTTTTTAATTATGCCCTCCATCACCCGAGAGCAAACCACAGTTGAACTTACAGGACGATAATTTTTAGGGTCAGATCGTGATCCCTTTTTAAAAACAGGACAAATATTCGCCAATTTCCAGTCAAACGGGATTTCGTCTGGAAAAAAATTTGGATAAAGGGCACGCAATTTCGTTAGCTAGCATTTTAAGCATAGCAGGAGAGATCACATCAGGACCACTTGATTTTTTGGGGCCAAACGTTTTAACGCCGAACGAACACACATTTCATCAAAAATCACATTATTCATTGCAATCATGGTTTTTTTGTGTAAAATACTGTGTATTTACACAAAAAAAAACTAAATTTACACAGTGAAAAACTAATTTACACACCAAACTACAGAGCCAAATTTTCGAATAATTTTGCAAAAAGTGTTCGGAAAAAATAGTTTTCAAGCCTTTCATATTTAAAATAGCTCTAGCTTTTGGCTGTCGTCTCTTTCCAATCATGTTTTCTGTCCATATTATGGAACCATCCAGCAATTAAACCAGCAATTAAAGCTTCGAACCTTTTAGTACGTAGCATGTTAGTGAAAAATTGTTCCAAAAACTTTAAAAATAAAAGAACCCGTTTCAGTAGGTCAAGTTTTTCCAGAAATTAGAATTTGTCCAATCCTAGTTTTGACATTATCAATACGGGTGCCACCCAAAGAGTTAGACAATGGTAAAACTGGATTACATTAGTTTCGGAGCTCCAAGTAGTAGTTTTATGGATAAAACAGACTGTTAGAACTAGCTATAGTAAAAATGGAGCCAAACGATCCCCATTTGTCTGCGAACTACGCGGCTCACAGACAAGTCCGGACTGACACTTCGGACTTGGACTGGGTAAAACTGTGTCGGCTGTGACCGAAACTAAACACTAAACCAGCTTTGACAGACGAAACAAACATACGAAACAAACGACTAAACGAAACAAAAGTATTGACGACTTTTGATAAACAGAAACAACTACATAAATTTTGAAAACAGTACAATAGACACCCGTATGGACCCCCACGCGCAAGGCCAGACAGCCAGAAAAGACAGGATACAACGGGGACACTACCCACTAGGGAACCTGTCCCAACAACTACAACCCAGCGAAAGAAACCCAACTAAAATTCTACAGAGAAATAACAAATATAAGCAATTACTAGCGGTGTACTAGACAAGTAAGAATAACGTAAACACAAAAATCAGTAAACAAGAAAAGTTATAGTAAGGCAACCAAAGTAAGGCAGGATTAACAAATGGCAGAAAATGGCCAACACGTAGTAAATAGCTACCAGAGAAAAAAGGCAAAACAACTGAGGGAGCACCTAGTCAAAGAAACAAAACCGGGGAACAAATAGACTGGAGCCCTCCCTAATTGAACGACATAGATTATCAAACCCCCCCCCCCTGTTTATTATACTTCACAAAAACAGACACGAAAATGGAATGAAAGTTCACAACAAAACATAGCAATGGGGAAAACCAAGCGTCCAAGGCGTGCACAAAACTCACAACTTCATAATGAGAGCATCAGGACAGTTCTAGCAGACACCGGGAACAGACCCGACCAGAAGAAAGTCCAGATGGCGAACCTCAACCCAGACAAAACAATTGGCCAAATATGGCCACACCGGAAAGCCGACTGAAGAACGGCCAGGCCCATAATAGAAAGTTGGCCAAACCAGCAGAGAGGCCAGAAAGATAACCGGGATACGATCAGGACCCGGTAAACAGCCAAAGGGCCAGACCAGACCCCACAGAAAAGACAAAGGCCAGGATCAGTGGCCCAACCCAAAGATGGAAAAACCAGGCCCCAACAGAAAGGGCATGAGACCGGATAGCGGTCCAAAGTACAGTGGAGGCAAATAGAGCCACCTCTTTAACCAGTCAGGCCCGTTCAGGTATTGACCACACCAAAAATAGTTCGCCGTCTGAGGTACCGGCTATTACAGTCTGGGCGAAAGTCCAGATGGTCCAGAACAGCAACAACATGCTCCAGCTCCCGTTCAGCATCCGTCGTGGGGCACGCCTGGCGCAGAATGGGGGTATGGGGACCGGTTACTAGAAAACAACCATCACCTAAACACAAACAAAAATTAAAGTAGTAAGCATAAAGCACAGTAATTAAAGACTCAAAGAAAATGCCATGGAATAAATGTAAGAACAAACAATAGGCAGTACAAAGCCCCTCAACTGTAGCTTGGTCGCAGCGGTGTGAGTACCCCAAAGATGACCCAGTTTTAGGTAACAACCTTTGAGGACCCACACCACGGCGAAGACTCGAAAACTGTTAGATACTAGTCAAATGTAGAAAGATAAGAAGCAGGAGTCTGGGGGGAACGGTTCACTCCGTGTCCCAGTCTTAGGTCAACAGAGCGACTCGCCCACCCCAGAACCCCTTCAGCCGTACGGAAGTAAGTAGAAACGCACAAAATGTTAAATATGCCCGAGCAAGCAAAACAAAATCGCGAGATCAAAAGAAAATTTTCCAAAATAAAATTTAATCAAAGAAAGAGACCCCCTAGGTCATCATAGAAAAATTGAATAATCAAGGAAGAATAGACAGAAACTTTAGAAAATCAGCTCGGGCATTAAAGAAATTTTTCAAAAGAATTTTCCATATACACGGGGCTGCGAAACAACAACAACAACACTCAACAACGCCTTCCTACACGTTTTCCGCCTCAACCGCCCTGACCTCCTGCACGCGGTGGTCTGCTCGCATTGCCTTAACCAGGTCTGGCAGATCGGAAAACAGTTCACTCCGTAAAACCATGTGGAGCTTGCCCATCCAATTTTGATGGGGCGCCGCAGGAGTTGGATTTAAACACGACAAATGCGCGTAATCCTGGGGCCCCATGTGCATGAGCATGGCTTTCGACTTGCCAATGCCCCAATACTGATTGTCAGAGGCTTCAGCAATAATGCGAACCCCCGTCGATGCTAACCACTCACGATATGATGGACAGACTTGGGCTTTCGCACAAATAACCTCGAGCATAACAAATGCTCGCACATGGATTTTTGGATGTTCCCAAAAACGGCGGAACGGAACTGACCGATCAAACCAGCCCCTGGTATAGTGCTTTGACCCTTGCATAGCCTGAAACGGACAACGCCGTGAGGCCAAGTAGCGAGCCGGCTCGGGCAGGCAAAACCAATAATCGGTCTTACGATGGTGGTAGCCGCCCTCAGAAAAACGATGTTCATGCCCATAGACCTTCAAGTAAGGGCGATATCCCGGCTCGTTAGTTTCTGGGATATAGTGCATGTTGGAAGCCACCATATGTTCGCCGAAGAACGGGACCACCGGGCCGTATTCTTTGGCCTGATCAGGCTGCATGGCTTCGTGGGCAAGCGACTCCTCAATAATCGCCTGGACCTTCTTCTCTAAAAACTTCGACTTTTTCGTCCAAGTTTCAATCATTTTACGCAAGGTTTGAAACCGAAACAAAGATGGATAAATATAAAAGAACGGGTAAAGCTGGGCGATGGCTTTGGCTTTGAAAGAACTGGTAAAGCTTTGGCACACGATTCCATCGCCGCTTTCCCAACTAATTCAATCCCCGGAAAAACCAAGACCCCTTCCCGAGCCAAAGGCGGTAACCGCAAGGTAGCCTGCCAAAAATCAGGACGCTCGGGTTGGATACGAAGTTGATCGTACCCCGGAGGGACAGGGGTGGGGTGCGTCTCAAACGACACATGCGCCCCCGGAATCAGCTGATTCAGCTCCTCAAGATAGTCATCCAGTGCTGAAAAAGGAACAGCAAATGGTGAGGACTGCCCACGAAGCCATGTATGCCAGTAGGCAATCGTATGTACGAAATAAGGATTTAGAGCCGAACAACCCGAAACGGCCTGAACCGGTGAGAGCTCCGCGTACTGCCACTACCGATCCGCATACTGACGAAACGGAACAGCAAGATCAGAAACCGCCAGAAGCTCGGCCACCGACTGCCGAACCCAAGGGTCCAGAGGCTGTGGTCCCAGAAAAGGTGGGGTACCCGCCATCCTATCCGATGGGAGACCATACCGATCCTCACCCGGGTGGATACGATACGGGTCAGCCCCATCCATAAACTGTGGCCTTTCCCGCGGATTCGCAACCGGCGGATTTCCTTCAAAGACCGTGTCTTCAGGGTCGACGAAATACTTCGGCAAATCCGCATGCAAGTAGGTAGAAGACCCCTCTATGTCAGAGTCAGCCAAGACCAAATCAGTCACAACACGGTGATAGACCGGGTTCAAAACATGAGTGGCCGGCCACTGAATGGTCGTCGCTGGTGGATGTAGCACCGGTTGCGGAGGCTGAAACGGCGGTACCTGTTGAACAGAAACCACAGGTGGAGTGGTAGCAAATGAAATTTGGCACTGGGCGTCCATTAAAACAGGCCGAGACGCCGGCTCAGCGGGTCGCTGATGCCCCAATGGGCCCACAGTGGTGGACCGAGATGGAATCCCCGCTTCCCAAGCCGACACTCCAGGTACAGCAGGCGACAGCTGAAATAGCGACCGATCCGCCGACAAGTTTATACCAAACGTGGGATGTTCTACCCCTGGCACAGGGGACGGAGCAAAAGCACCCGGAAAAAGGACCCTCAACAGATCCAACACCGTGGTATCTCCCCGTCCCACTGTGTGGGACTTCGAACCCAACTTCGAAAGCCCAAGTCCCAACTTCGAAAGCGAAGAAAGACGGAGGATGACCACGCGTTCCTGAAGTTCGGTTGCAGAAATCCCCAGCAGTGGAATTAATTCCATTTGCAGCGGGGTACCCAACGGAGGGACACGCTGCCAAAACGTATCCACGAAGTTGAGCCGCTCCTGGTACGGAATAGCACCTAACCCCTGAATCGGCTGAGGAAGACGAGCAGAAGAGCCCGCCTCCTGCAGAGCCCGAGACCAAATAGGAGCTAACTGTGCCACTGTTTGCATCGGAGGACCCTGCTGCAAACGCGGAGGTTCAACATTAGCACCCTCAATTAGAACTGGTGGCATCAATCCCGGACGAGAAACTCCAGGAGCACTAAAAGGTGTACAGTCAAAAGAGAAAAATCCAAAGCCCGCTGGAGATGAGTCAGCCAACAAAATCATACCCAACTCATTTGTAGGAGCAGGAATTAGCGTCAACATATACTGTGGATCCGCCATGACGCTGCAGACAACCACCTGTGGTTCGCCCAGAGTTTGCTGTCCCGCTTCCACCGCAGCAGAAATACCAGACGTCGTCGTAGGCCCAGATGTTGAAGGGCCCGAACTTGTTGCAAGGAGACCCGAACTTGTCGGAGCAGTGCCCGAACTTATCGGGACAGAACCCGAACTTATCGGGACAGAGCCCGAACTTATCGGGACAGAGCCCGAAGTTATCGGGACAGAGCCCGAAGTTATCGGGACAGAGCCCGAACTTATCGGGACAGTGCCCGAACTTTGCACTGGAGTCTGCACAGAAGAGTCCACGGTTCCCAAAAGTTCGGTAGGCTCCTCTAAAGTCACTATCACCGTTGATGGAGGTGCTTGATGATCAGAATCACCTAAAAGAAACGCCTGATCTGCCGCAGAGGGCGTTGTGTCCATTCCATCTGAAGAAGCTTCCTGTTGAGCCAACCGCGCTTGATATTGTCGGGTAACTGGCCTATTTGTAGCTGGAGCTGAAAAATCGCCACGCCCAACACCACGTCTGATGCCCTGATTATTGCTGGGCTGAGAAAGAAAACGACCCCGGGGCGAACGAGAACGCGCAGCCCCAGAACGAGAATTTGCGCGGGACCGGAGGGCATATGGAGAAACCGGATCACCTGACTCCACACCGGCGGGGTCCGCCCCGAACACGGTGGTAGGAGCCCCAGGCGAGGACGAGAAGGCGGGGTCGACCCCCCTCACTTCCACCCTCGGCCCGGGCGGTGACCGGAATCCCAATGAAGCCTCCGTAGACCCACTGTTATCCACTACTTCTTCTGCACCGATGGACAAATTGGCCGCAACTGAGTCAGCTGCCGGCAGCTGTTGCAAATAGGCGACCTCCTGGTCCAGAGACCCTGCCAAACGCGCTCGCTTTACTGTGCTCGTGTCCACTACAATACCTTCTGGTTCCTCCCGCTGTTCAAATGCTGCCTCCTCTTCTTCCTGATCCGCCGCAGCCATAGCTGCCTTAGACGGGCGACTCGGAATGGACTCGGTGCTGTCGCTACGCAGTCTCGTAGGCGTTGGTCTCGAGTAAGCTGAGACCCACAATTCATATGCCGTCCAATCGTGAAGAGGCATGGGCTGCGTAGGCGGGCGCTC
The DNA here is from genome assembly GCA_030248195.1 of Trissonchulus latispiculum. NCBI lineage: Eukaryota > Metazoa > Nematoda > Enoplea > Enoplida > Ironidae > Trissonchulus > Trissonchulus latispiculum. The sequence continues at coordinate 26,078 of JASAND010029374.1, read as the reverse complement.
CGGACGCGAAATAAGCGTGGGCTTCCAGATAGTGGTAGGAAGCGCGCCCGGAACAAGCGACGGATCTGGGAGATGTGACAAAGCATATACCCCCGGAAGAAGAGAAGGTGGGCTAAATTTGCCCGTGGTAGTCAGATCAGATTTCGAGGGCTAGCTGGCACCGATTTTGTTGGCTGTGATGTCCCTGGCTGGACCTGGTCCACTTCTGATTTCTTCACTGATGATGGTTGAACGGGTTCCCCCAGGCAGTTCCTAAGGCACTTCATGGTATCTGAGCCTGAACAAACACTAAGGGCCTTATAAGTCCGCAGCCACTGAAATTCAGGAACCCCAAATTCCTGGTCGAAATGGATGTATCGCTGTACTACCAGGATAACATCCCGGACATCTGTTGCCCCGTAACGCAATTCCGCCAACGTTGGGAACGGCTGGAGACCCCTGCAAGGGGCTGCCTTGCACATATTTTGCGGATACTGGAGGAGTTCCTTCTGATACCATGAAAGTGGGATATCCACGCGCTTGTGCAACGGTGGAGGAATCTGCTGGTTGGTGTCATTGCGCCACGGATACGGGCCCCTGGTATCAACTGGAGACCACTGCTGCATAGGATGGTCCGGAAGACGCGCATTGACCCGGCGCCCCAGATACGCAAGATCTGTGGCTGAATGACGGGCGTCAATGCCTAAGGCCCCTAGCAGGCGCCGGACATCGGCCAGAGGATTCAGGCCTAGGAGGGGGTAGGAGGTATTGTAGAAAAGGGGGGCTAACAAATACTGAAAGTACTCCCAAGAGGGGTACTGAGAAAAATAGCACATACAGTGGAATCAAGTAGATACCCACCGAAATAGGGTCCTGTTTCGGATTTGTCGGATGGACCTGATCAAGCTGAGAGCGAAACAAATGCAGTTTTTCCGGGTAGGGGACGGCAATTTGAATCAAGAAAAGGGTACGATGGGGAGGAAGCCCCATGAAAGCTCTGGCCGATGTCCCTTCCAGATCCCATGCCAGAAATCCTGCCTTCTCTGCAGCCTCAACCCAAATGGGGACGGACCGGATCAATTGCTCAATTGACGTGACTACAGTAGTAGCCTTAGCTAAAGAATGGGGAAACCCCGTTTTCTGAGAAATATGGCGAATATATGCCGAATACTGAGACTGGTCAATTTGATCACGAAAAGTAAAAAGAATTCTGGGGGCTGTTCTGACAAATTTTTCAAAAGAGTATCACGCGAAATGAACGGGATAGCGTCGCCCCCAAAATCCTCCGGGAGCTCCAAAGGCTCCGGTCTGTCCTCTGCGGACGACTGAGAAGCAGCCACCCCACTTTGAGGCTGCAGTTCACGCCAATTACCCCCAACAGTTTCTAATTGCGTACGTACTGCGCGCACTGAACGTTTCACAGCATCAGAATCACTTTTTGAAGTCTTACGAGACATTTTTCAAGAAAAAGTCAAAGTTAAGTTTTAACTCAAGAAAACACCAAAATTTTCTAAATAAACTAAGAAAAGAGAATTAACCCACTTTTACATCAAGAGGTCCCAACATGAGCAAAAGAAAGTCTAGCTAGAAAAGAAACGACCTGTGAAAATGATCCAGTAAAATTTTGCCACCACACTGAAAAGACAGAAAAGCAGGACCGACAGCAGAAAGGAACCCAGGTAACCTAAACAATAAGTGCAAACATATAATAGACGGGAGAGTAAAAGCCCTCCGAAATGTATACGTACAATAGTGACACGAGTGTTGTTTTGTCCTGTGGTGAGGTAGAGAAGAAAACCCGTTAAAATATATACGTATGTGTATCATGAGCGTTGTTGTGCATTGTAGCGGGGCAGCCCGCATGTATATGGAATCACAGCAAAAATGTCAGAAAAAGAAGAGAAAAGAAGTAGAAATGTGAGAGCCGAACCAAAATTTTCAATAAAAATTTTGTCATGAAAAAGAAATATAGAATATAAAAACTCAAATATAAACTAAAAAATACCGAGATGCAAATTATAGAAAGTCAAGACCTGTGGCCACCTGAAATAAAGAATTATATTCAGTGAAACGAGGCAAAAAGCTAGAATTGTGAAAAGAATTTGGAGGATGTCGAATCGGAGCAGAAAAATAATGACGGCATGGATCGTAGTGTGCCATAACAGGTATCGGAGGCGCCGAATCTAACATGCGTTGAATAGCCGCTTTAAGTCGGCATAACTCAAGGAATAGTTCATCAGGAGGGGCGCTCGGATCATAATGCAACGTAGGTGGAGAAAAAACAATACGTCCGCGACGATGTGTTGAATCTACATGACAAGGCAAAGGTGGTCCGGCAAGTAAAATAATAGTCTCTGCCAATCTATCCAACATGGCTGGATGAACCGGATGCGGAAGAAATTTCGGTTGTCCAGCCCGCTCAGTGCACTGAAGACGGCGGACATGCTGGTTAATCAACTCTTGTGGGGACACGCCATCAAAATGCGCACCTGCCATCTGACGAAAACGAGCATATTCATGCAAACGTTTAAAATGCTGTGGAACCGGTGCGGTCCCCCCAGGCTTTTGAGGACTGTTACGAGGTAAACCCTCAAAGAAGGCTTCCATATCAGCAAGATCACTAGCATGTATACCCGACTCGTCAGAAGGCAAACCGGACGAGGAAACCGAAACTTCTTCCCGTTCATCCAGCAAAGATGAAGTTGCCGCCCCTAGGTTCACATCTTGAGGAATTTGATCAAAATCTGCATATGTAAATGGGCGATCCCTTTTCTTAGAACTTTTTGGCCCCGCCTTAGACTTTTTAGAACTCCCAGCCGAAATTCCTTGAGAAGAAAGATCTGGCCCCGCCCCTCCTACTGACTGTTGAGACATAGGAGAAGGAATTTCCTGTAACTGCATAGAATTAGCGATCCGAGCAAAATCTTCATACGTAACCGGGTCACCTAAAGGTTCTGATGGTTCAGATCGTACAACTTGATAACTTCGAACAACATAGTCGTCCTCATCAGAAGGGGGCGGAGTCTTTTCTGCCATATGGAAATAAACGATTCTAACTAAATAGAAAATGAGTGAAACAAAACTAACCTAAAAATCAAGAAGAAAGGAGGAAATAAGATGATGAAGGAAATAAAATGAAATAATAATAACAAAAGGAAGAATTAAGTAGTCTAAAATACAGAAAAAGAAAAATATAACAAAGAAAATAAAAAAGGGAGAAAAGAAATTTATGACGACTCCTCCGATGAATCAGAATAGAAAACAGACTCGTCACCCCTTGCACGCGCATCCACTATTCTTTGTTTCCACTGATCAAAGCGATTCCTTATTAACTCAATCTCGTACCACAAATCTGGAACGTAATGAATCATTGGATGAGTGGCTGACAAACGTAGACGTTTACGTGCCGACTTAGAACGGCCTTTACCCGAGATTGGTCGAAAATTAAATGGCGAGGCAGATCCCGACGCTACCGCAGGATGTACCGGCCACGGAACTGATTGCTGTTTACCGGGATTCGCCAGTACGTATATGCGCCGATTGACTGCTGATAATAAATCCGGTAGGGAGGAGAAAGCCTCTTCAGGTAAAGCGTTCGGGAAATCCCGACGGAATACGCAGAGGCGCACTAGATAACGAACACGATCATCAATATGACGTCCCTACTCCAGAGTAAAGGGGGGACTAGATTCATTTGGGGAAAGGGAGCATCAAAACAAAAAATGTTCCTGAACGGGGGAGAACCATACGGATTAGCAATAACCCTCCGTTTATAATCAGGGAAGTTCGGACCCAAGAAGGGGTGCGGATCTCTTTCTGGATGAGCATCCAGAAATCTTTGAATCTCCCGCTGGCACCGTAGCCAAATTGGGAGGTCAGCCAAAGTAAACGGAAAGGTTGCAATCATAGAATTTCTGGGTGGGAGAAACATAACTGTCGGATCAGAATGAGACATCAGTTCAGGAACAAGAAAACAAACTTTCTTAGGAGAAAAAACTTTCGAAGCTGTAGGGTCTAAAAATTCACCCCGGCTACTGGACAAATTCAAATTTCGGAAGGTTTCAATAGTTTCAGGATCAAGTGAAGAGGGAGAAGATAGGGGAGGGGGTGAGTGTGACCCCACCCGAACTAGCCCCGGAGCAGAAACTTTTTTACGGATCTTCAACTAGACGATCGTGTTGCGCCATTCGTCGCAATTGTGCAGGTGAAACCTGTTGAACCCGCGGAGGAGAATGTTCTGAACCCCCGCGTGTTGCGACAATACGAAAGTGCTGAGAGACAAATTCCAGTTTATCTGCTAGAGAAGCATTATCCAAGTTTTTACGGTTAGACATGATTTATTCAAGGAGAAGTTAATCACAGGTGGCCACACAATTTTTATTAAAACTATTTAATCAAGAGAAATTCAAGGAAAGAAAAACACGTATACAGACCAAAATCGCAAAACGGAACCTAAAATATGCAAAACTGACCGAAAAATCCTGAAAATAAGCATAAAAGGGCAATGCTCACCACCAAAATTCAGATATAAACCTAAACATGGAAGAAAACACAAATATGGGTAAAACAGTTATATACGTATAAAAGCTAAAATAAAGAAAGGTTAACATAGTACGACAAAAGAGATCAGTAATGTGAGATACATACATACTACAGTTGAGGGGGAAGAATAAAACGAAGTTTCACTGGTCGGGTGTCAATTCCATCAGAAACGGTTTGAGTCTATTCACATGAACGGTTTCAGGGGGGGGGCGTCTGACTTGAGAGTAGATTGAATTTGACAGTTGGTAGGAGAAATAACTTTAAGGACGCGAAACGGCCCCTCAAACGCCGGAAGGTATTTGCGGCTTGCCCCTTTCGGAATATTTGCCTTTGTAACGTCCTTCCAAACCATCATGCCTTCTTTATACGCAATAGTTTTGACTTTCGAATCATATTTATCCTTACGTTTTTTCTGAACCTGTGCAATATAATCATTCAAAATCTTCCGAATATGCCGCATACGAGCACGAAGTTCATCTACATATGATGGTAAAAAGTCACTAATTAGAGGTATAGGCGTTGTCAAAAAATTATGCGAAAAAAGCCGGGGGTCACGACCAAACAAGACATAGTAAGGCGATTCCCCAGTCGAAGCATGTGGGACTGCGCGATAGGCAAACAGAACCCAAGGGAGGAGCTCATCCCACCCCCGTTCATAGGCCAAAAGACATTTTCGTAGCATCCGTTTCAAGGTACCATTAAGTCTTTCACACGCCCCATTAGATTCTGGGTGATAAGCTGTAGTACGTATCTTTTTGGTGCCCATCAATTTACACAATTCATCCATAAGATGTGAGCAAAAGGGGGTGCCCCTATCGGTTAAAACCTCACGGGGGCCCCGTGAACCGCAATTATCTGTTCTGCAAAAATTCGTGCGATAGTAAGAGTCTGTTCGTTTGGCATGGCGAATGCCCAACCCCAACGTGAGAAAAAATCGACCACTACCAAAACTCTAGAATTTCCTGCTTTTGAGGGAGGAGCATGCATCACATCCATGCTCAACCTCTCAAAAGGAGCTTCGACCGGGGAAAACGCCTTCAGGTATGCCTGTGGTTTGGAGGGTCCCGGATTGCAAGCCGCACATACCCGACACCGGCTAATGTAGACCCCAGTGTCCTTACTCATGGTGGGCCAGTGGTATTTAAGGCTCAGAAATCCGTACATTTTGGACCGGCCGTTATGACATCCACCCAACAAGTCTTTATGACATTCGTCTAATACGTACGTATAGCAACTTTCCGGAACAACTATCAATTTTGAAGGTTCCTGACGTTTGGATTTGCCAAGACGGTATAGGACACCCTCCTCCAGAAAAAATTCGCTCGAATGTTTTCGCAAAAATGTAGCAAAGTTTGCATCCGATGGAAATTGCTTTTTCTCTAAAAAATCTATAATTGCTTTGGTGAACTGATCTTGCTGCAGAGCCTTTTTCCAGACAGCCATAGCTGCAGCGGTAGGGCGGGGGGCATTCACGCTCTCCTCAGGAGCTTCTTCCTCGAGAACCTCTTCAATAATTGACCCCACAAAAATATCTGGGATACGTGGGTGATCAGCAAAAGACCCTGCCTCCTCCCACGGTGGGGGATTTCTAGACAATGCATCCGGAGCCCCATTAGTAATTCCTGGGCGATGGATAACCCGAAATTTGAAACCACGAAGAAAAGACACCCACCGAGCTATCCGACCCGCTGCAGCTTTGGACTTAGACTCTCCACTAAACATGTACTCCAGAGCTTGGTGATCCGTAATTACATCAAAATTCTGTAGAATAAGATAATGTTGAAAATAGGAAACACCGAAAAAAACTGCTAAACCTTCCAACTCAGTTGTAGTATAGTTTTTCTCCGCCGGTGCGAGCGCACGAGCAACGTATGCAATAGGATGAAGTTTCTGCTTATCGTAAAGTTGTTGGAGGACGGCCCCTATACCGTAATGGCTAGCGTCAGTTGCCAACGTGAATGGTTTTGCAATGTCCAGACTCCAGATACATGAGAACTGGTACCGTGGTAAGTTTCTCTTTGAGTGTTTCAAAGGCCAGCTGGCAGGCTGCGTCCCAAATGAATTCTCGGTCCTTTTTCAGAAGGGCGACAATAGGACTTGCAATTTTCGAAAAATTCGGGACAAAACGACGGTAATAACCAGCTAAACCCAAAAAACTTTGCACATCTTTCACAGATTTGGGCGCTGGAAAACGTTTGACAACCCGTACTTTTTCGGGATCAGTCGAAATACCGAAAGCAGATAAAATATGCCCCAAAAAAGCCATTTCAGACCGCCCAAATTCGCATTTGGAAAGTTTCAGTAGGACATGCTCCCTTGAACATCGGAGGAAAACCTCCAAAAGTCGCTTCAAGTGATCCAACTGGGTGCCGCAATGGCCGAGTGGTAAGGCGTTCGACTAAAGATCTGACGGTCCTAGGTTCGAACCCCCGCTGCCATAAGGCTTTCGCAAATCCCCTTGAGCAAGGGACTAAGCACATATCGGTTCGCCGTGGGCTCCAGCCAACCCAGCTGTCTATCCTTAACTGGTCGGTAAATGGGTACCACTGCTGTGGGAAGGTAACAGGAGTCTGTGTTCTGGCGTAATGAAGGGCTGGCCCCCCTTCCACAGATGTAGTCAACATTAGAGTTGTCGCTTCTGGCTTCGGGCTGTGAATCCGGAGATAAGCACCGGCACCCTATAACCTTCTGTAGGTTGGAGTTCTCTCCAGGGGTCACTTTACCTTTTTTTACCTTTACCAAATGGGTGGCCGAGGTAACGAGGACATCGTCGATATACACTATAAATCCCTCCATGATTCTGTCAATAATGCGTTGAAACGTACTAGGGGCATTGCAAAGCCCAAACGGCATGACTTTGAATTCATAAAGTCCTGAATGAGTGATAAAAGCAGTTTTTTCCCTATCTGGAGGGTAAATAGGAATCTGATGAAAACCCGACGCAAGATCTAACTTCGAAAAAATAGAATGTCCCAAAATGCTCTCAAAAAGACCTGTAATATATGGGATGGGGTAGCAGTCCTTTTTTGTGACCGCATTGAGTTTTCTATAATCAACACACAACCTCCAATCCCCGTCCTTTTTCGCAACCAAAATGATGGGGGAGGCCCATGGACTACGAGAGGGTTGAATCAACCCCTGTTCTAGCCAGGCTGCCAACTTCTCATCAATAATTTTCTTTTGCGCCGGGTTTACTTTATAGGCCCGAGCTTTTATTGAGCGCTTGCCAGGCTCAATCTCAATGTAGTGATAGTCTATGTCCGTCTTACCGAAGCCCCCAGCTGCATCCCAAATTTGAGGAAAATTCAAAATCATAAGGCGTAACCATCGCTGATTACGCCGAGTTAAACAACAATTGTATAACTGAATCTTGCTGTTCAAGAGAGCACGTACCTGTAAATCTGAGAAGGGCACCGCGGAGCCCCCCGAGACGGGACCTGCCAACTGGCTTTCTGGTTGAGTACGTATATACGTATGTTCCAAAATAGTGCCGGAAAAAAGGTCAGGCCACGGAATACGTATATACCCGTGCTCACCAGGATGTGCCTTAAGGGATACATAGTAATGGTGCCAATTCTCATTCAGAGTTTGAGATAGACTGGTATCAGACACAGGAAAAGTTTGTACAGAAGTCATAAGGTCGGGATGGGATAAGTTCGGGGTAGAAAGTTCGGGATGGCTTGAACTTGAAAAAATAAGTTTGGGATGATCCTCGGACGGAGGTTCAGCAGCTAAACTGGTCCGGTCGAACCCAGGCGCAAGTTGAGCTGCCGAAGAGAACCAAGGAGACTCCAGGAGGGCGGGGTCGACCCCCCTCACCTCCTGAGGCCAACCTTCCCCCCGTACAAGGCCAAACTTAGAAAAGGGAGGAGCCAAAAGAGTTTCTGACTCCTCCCGTAGCCGAAAAACCGGCTGGTCTTCTACCCAAACTTGAACTTCATCTGAAAATGTTACAGAAACAAGAGGTAATCCCAGACTATGGCCTTCTGCGACAGGAGAGAGATCCTCCCCCTGCAGAAGACACGATTTCAAAACTTTCTCCCCACAATCTCCCAAGCTCGAATCACTTGTTAGGGGAGGGTCGGGGGGTTCGGGTGGAGCTGTTACCTCTTTTTGTGCAGATTTCACTTCTGGGAGTTCATCTTGGTCCTCACAAGCGTCAATCGGAAGAATTTCAGCCATAGGGTATTTTACTGCCTTTACCCCCTCTTTTTGGGGTAGGTTTACACCTACCCCCTCTTTTTGGGGTAGACTCAGGGCTACCCCCTCTTTTTGAGGTAGATCCTCAGTTGGCCAGAAGGCAAGAGAAAAAACACTATCATCTTCGAAAGCCGAATCAGTTGCCAACTTATACGTGAGAGCTGAGGCGACATGAGGGGGAGGGATACCCAGGTTATCATCAACTGCAAAGACCATATCATTGATATAAGGGTCCTGGGAGACACGAGCTTGAGAGACCGCCAAAGGTTTTGAAAAGTTTGAACCTTCAGAAGCATAGTCTGAGGTGGGGACCACAGACCCCACAACCGTAGATCGTGAAATTGAAATTGGAGAATTTGTGGGATTAGCCAATAAAAATTCAAAAAAATGATCTTGAACTTCCACTACCCCAGCATAGGGCAAAACTTTGTTATCGCCAATAAAAGAATCGAACGGCTCAAAAAATATAAAGGATCAGCGAGGGTAGAGGAGATACGGGCCTTTGCCCATTTCTCCGTGGACGGAGGAATTTGTACATCAATGGCCAAAACCACAGCAAAAGCCATTGCGTCACCCAGATCCCATTCGGCCCGAATTTCCTCAGGAGTGAGCATTTTGAGCCTCAATCCGTTCATACTAACACGATTTTCAGAAAAAATAATATCCCAACTATAAGCTTTCAAAAAATTAGTTCCAAGCAAAATGTCACGATAGAATAGCGGAGCTAAATGAAAATGCCATCCAAATTGAATTCCACCCACTTCAAAAGGGATATAAACTTTTCCTTCGATACGTAGTGGAGTATCCCCCGAAGTTCTAGCCCTAATGGCGTCTGGGAATTGAACCACGATATCTGCTCCTGCTCTCAAAAGACGATCTAAACCTCCCTGACTAATAATTGAAATAGAGGCACCCGAATCTACAATGGCCATCAAATATTGGCACTTAATATTGATCATAACTGCTGGTGTATTGTCCCCAGCAGCTAAAACAGCTTCAGATTGCAAATCAGAAATGGAATTGGGCACAACCACCAAGGAATGAAGGGGCTTTTCCGGAGCTGATGCGTCCTCCGGGGCGGGTCTGGATGGTGGATCGGCCGCACACCCAGACACGCCCCCACTGGTCCCAGTCCCAGAGGCCGCGTCGACCACCGCACCCTAAGACTGAGACACAGCGAGTCCCTAGATGGTTCCCCGTAAGCCTCCAGAGGCACGAGCGACGCCGCATATTTGTCATTCGCCCCGGCATAAACCTGCTGGACACAGTGCTTCTCCCGGTCACCCGGGTCATTCCAAATATCTAATGCCAACGCTTGAAGTTCCGAGATATACTTACGTATATGTTCTCCGGGACGTTGAAGTCGGTTAACAAAAGCTGTATATTTTTGCTGGTACGACAACTGCGGTTTAGGGAACTGAGTTTTTAAAAGTTTCAAAATACTGTCATATGAATCAATCATAGAAAGACCCGCACGGGAGGCATAAATTTCAGCCTTGCCCGCCAATTTACTGTATAAAAGACGAGGCCACTGATCTTTGGGAATTTGATACGTTTCCACTGCAGATTCAAATTGTGGAAGCCAGTCTTCAACATAGAGTAACTCTGGGTCAAACCGTGGAACGTCCCGGAGGATTTCAATATACGTACGAAAAAGGCGCGGGTCGTGGCCGGAAACTGAAGCATCTGTGGCCACCATGGTCGCCGTAGTTGGGTGGCGGACAGGCGTCGCTCGCTCCTCCTTGTTGGACAAAACTCCCTTTTGACTAACTTGCTGTGCAGAAAAACCAGGGGGGGGGCGGCCCCCCTAGCTGGCGGAGGGGGTGGGTCGGCAGCCACCCTTGAATTTCCCAATACGAAATCTGATGTTTTGACGTTCTGTGGACTGGTTTCCACCGTCTGATTTACAGCTGATGCCGCCGGACCCGTAACCGCTTGGTTAGGTCCCGGTACGTACGTTTGGGCCGCCGGTTGTAAAGCAACAGAAGTTCCAGCAGCAAATTGTGCCGGGGAATTATATACGTATACTGGATTTCCGTACATGTCAACGGCATAATAGCCGGGTTGTGCCGCGGACGGCACAGGCTGCACAATCTGAGGTGTATACATGGCTGCTGAGCCGGGGATTGTGATTGAGAAAAACCCGGCATAGACGACGGCATTTGGGCCGGTTGTTGAACGTTTTGGGCGGCCTGTGCTTGACCTGACGGAGAAGCACGCTGGAACGTACCTTGCGGATGCTGTGCAGACGGTGGACACCAAACATGTCCTGAATTTTGACCAAAATTAGGTGATCCCCCTGGGGCGCCGTTTGCAAGACTGGGGACTCCCAAAGTGGGTTGCCCCACCTGTCCCCGGGACGACAAGGCCGAACTGCACCCTTGATCTGGCGTAAACTTAGACGTACTTTGCGACTGAGACTAGCACTCGGGCGCAAGCAATTCAGGTCGTCCCTGGGGAGAAGAAGCGGACGCCCCCCGATTCTGATCATGTCCACCCAATCTTCTGTCGGGTTTTTCTGCCATATCGTCCTGGGCCTGGGGAGGGGCCGCAGCTGCAGACTTCACGGGAGTGGGAGGGACTTGCTGATGTTGTAACTGAATCAGGTCATTTTTAGAAGTTTGGTTCGGAACCGGAACATTATTTTCCCCCGAACTTTTCTCCCCCGAACTTTTTGATCCCGAACTTTCCCCCCCCCCAACAGATCAGAAACCGTGACTGGCGCCAAACCGAGGTGTTTCCGCTGGTAATCCAAATAATTCTGCATAGCTGACAAAAGTTGCTCGTCTTGCGAATCTGAGTCATCAATAGAGCGATATATAGAGCTAGATCAAAGAGCTCAGTGTGCGATATCCAGTCCTAGCTGATTGAGAGAAGAGGCGAGAGTATCCTAAATTAGCGAGTAGATCGAGATAGAGTTATCTGAGAGCCCTAAGCGACCGTCCCTAAACCTAATAAACCAAATACCGCTAGATTTTACTATATGAAACACAAAATACACTTTCTGACTTTAGAATGAACATACAGAACTGATATAAACTACACAGAGGGAGCACGACGGTAGACTCCAAAGAACACAACGGGAGGGCGTTACCCTCTCCCACACCTAAACTGGGCTATCGACTCCTACCCAACCAATAAAACCAACCTACCCGCTACTGACGAAACTGCAACTGAGCTGAAACCTACACTTTCTCACTTATATATACTTTGTTCTACTGGCGTAGCTAGCCCAAAAAGAAATCACTTTTATCATTCACGAATAGAGGAATTGTCGAAATAATTCAAACTTGTATAATTTCATCAAATAGAATATACTTTACGTCACACATATGAAGATAGCGCTACACATAATTTTCAGTGCTGCGCTGCTGCGCAGCTGTCTCCTAGTGCCCTAATGGGTAATATCCCACACATCGTAGATTTTTTAATTATGCCCTCCATTACCCGAGAGCAAACCACAGTTGAACTTACAGTACGATAATTTTTAGGGTCAGATCGTGATCCCTTTTTGAAAACAGGACAAATATTCGCCAATTTCCAGTAAACGGGATTTCGTCTGGAAAAAAATTTGGATAAAGGGCACGCAATTTCGTTAGCTAGCATTTTAAGCATAGCAGGAGAGATCACATCAGGACCACTTGATGTTTTGGGGCCAAACGTTTTAACGCCGAACGAACACACATTTCATCAAAAATCACATTATTCATTGCAATCATGGTTTTTTTGTGTAAAATACTGTGTATTTACACAAAAAACTAAATTTACACAGTGAAAAACTAATTTACACACCAAACTACACAGCCAAATTTTCGAATAATTTTGCAAAAAGTGTTCGGAAAAAATAGTTTTCAAGCCTTTCATATTTAAAATAGCTCTAGCTTTTGGCTGTCGTCTCTTTCCAATCATGTTTTCTGTCCATATTATAGAACCATCCAGCAATTAAACCAGCAATTAGCTTCGAACCATTTAGTACGTAGCATGTTAGTGAAAAATTGTTCCAAAAACTTTAAAAATATAAGAACCCGTTTCAGTAGGCCAAGTTTTTCCAGAAATTAGAATTTGTCCAATCCTAGTTTTGACATTCAATGGATTAATGTTTTTAAACTTTTCCATTGTGAATTTTATTACAGTTTGCAAAATTTACTCCGTTTTTGGGGGGCACCGTCCCCCCCCCAGACCCCCAAGTAGGTCCTTCCGGAACGTTACACAAGTGCATTTGGCAGGACTTTGGCTTGAATGATACGAAAATAACATTGTAGCAAGAAAATAACGTTTAAATATATTTTATTTTGTATTACATCTGAAAAACAACACTTTTTGTTTTACACTTATAACTATCACAGTCCAAAATATCACTGTTTTGTTTTCGAGAGACAAAATTTCCTCATGCCCGTTTAGGGATTTTTAAAGTTTTTGTAGAAACACTTAATATTCTGCTTTCTAGACAATGCTCGTTCGAAATTTATATGATCGGTATTCAAAGACTCTGGTAACGCTTTACTAATTGATTTATATGCTAACAGGTCAGCGCGTACACGGGAACTTTTGTAGCGGGCCCAACTGTGCTTTTTCTGTTCATAAGATTCCTAGTTTATCTGGAAATAACAAATGGAGCTTATTACGTAACGAAGATAACGGAACAAACAATCTTACAGCTTCAGTTAACACGCCAGTAAAAATATCCCACATTTGATCAACATTATTGCACAAAGAAAACAAAAACTGCCAATTGATGTGCTGGAAGAACACTTTCATGTCATCATACCTAGCCCCAGTTAAAGTCACGAAACACACTGTTATCCGGTTTTGCATAAGGTACAGCATTAGGTTCAAATTTATGTCAAACTTATGCGTGCTACAGCCTACAGGATAATGTGTATGCACATCATTTATTACATAAGGCGAGTTTAAGATTAACAAGTCTAATACGTTGAAAGAAGGAACTACAGATATTGATTCCTTGACAAATTGAGTCAAACTGTTTTAAGTCTAACAAGCAATATTTTGTGCAAAAGTGTGTTTCCGTTGGGCAAACATTTTAGTAAATTGTAAGCCTGCTGCACAGCCAATAACTGTTTATAACTGGCTTTCCTACTTTAATAACAGAAACTATTCGTGCAAAACATTGCGTGGTTTTTATAAGATGTTTGAACAAATTACCGATACACCGATAAATGATGGAAAAATGTGTAATTTGACTAGCTATCTCTTCGGGTGGTGTCTAAAACCAGGAATAGGAACAGGAACAGGAATAAAGGTCTAAAACCAGGAACAGGAACAGGAACAGGAACGGGGGTCTAATTTCAGGAGCAGGAACAGGGGTCTAATTTCAGGAACAGATCAGGAACAGGGGACTAATTTCAGGAACAGGGGACTAATTTCAGGAACAGGAACGGGGGTCTAATTTCAGGAACAGGAACGGGGGTCTAATTTCAGGAACAGGAACGGGGGACTAATTTCAGGAACAGAATCAGGAACAGGGGTCTAATTTCAGGAACAGGAACGGGGGTCTAATTTCAGGAACAGAATCACGAACAGGGGTCTAATTTCAGGAACAGGAACGGGGGCCTAATTTCAGGAACAGAATCAGGAACAGGGGTCTAATTTCAAGAACAGGAAAAGGGGACTAATTTCAGGAACAGGAACAGGGGTCTAATTTCAGGAATAGATCAGGAACAGGGGACTAATTTCAGAAACAGGAACGGGGGTCTAATTTCAGGAAGAACGGGAATTCCGTTCCTGTCCCTGAAATTAGACACCCGTTCCTGTTCCTGAAATTAGACTTTCATTCCTGTTCCTGAAATTAGACCCCCGTCCCTGTTCCTGAAATTAGACCCCCGTTCCTGTTCCTGAAATTAGACCCCCGTTCCTGATTCTATTCCTAAATTAGGCCCCCGTTTCTGTTCCTGTTTTTAGACCACGGTTCCTGTTCCTGTTCCTGGTTTTAGACACTACCCCCAAAAACTGCACCGGAGTGGATTTCCCGCCGGAAAAATTGCACCGGTGTGAATTTTCCGGGGGGAATTTCGCACCACTGCAAGAAATAATGCAGATTTCAGTCAGTAAGGAATTATATTGTTATTTATATTATATATATTGTTATTATTATATTATATTAGTTATAATAGTTGGTCTGTGATACAAAACTAAATCTAAATTTATAATAAATAAAATTTCTTGAAAATTAAGAAATTTTTCAGGATTACCTAAAATCATTGTTTCATTCAATTGTTTCTTTTCATTTTATATATCTTAATTACGAAAAATGTTTAATAAATATATATCAACTGTAATCTTTCTTAGGTTTCTAAGATTTTATGATTTTATATCAAAGTAAAAATATGCATAAATTGAAGCATGGAAACCTTTATCTTCGAGCCCAAACCGTTAAGCAGGAAAAGGTAAGGTGCCCAATTGAAAATTTATTTTTTGTTTGTTTCATAGAGATGATATAAAGCAATCAATGCATTCAATAAAGGCTAATAAAGAATTTAAATTCAATTAAATCAGTGCTAATTTCTAATCTTATTAGGCTTCTGATATCTTATTTCTAAGTAAAAAATAAAAAAAACTAAAAATATAAATTGAAATTTTGGAAATTTTAGTTTCAACTATGTGCAGGTCAACGGTGAAATCTTTTCCTACGGAAAATTTGCAAGGAAAGCCTACAAAGTTCAAGTTAACGTGGGCAATTTAGATTATTTCAATTAAATGAAATTTCAATTTGCAAACTGAAAATTTTAATTACAATTTAATTCAACAAAATTTAAAAAATTTAAAACTATTTTATGTTTGTTCAACTTAAAGATTTGAACTCGGACATTAAATCTCCCATATTTAAAGTTATTTATTGTTACTTATAAATGAAAACTTAAAATATTAGAATCTCAAGAATGATTAGAAGTTATCAGCTATTTAATTATTTCCTTATTAAGGTTTATCAAATGCAAGTGATGAATAATTATTTTGGCGGATTACGCTAATCATATTCCATCTTCAAAGCATAATTAGTTGCTTCGATTATGAGCCAAACTCAACTTAAACTATAATCTGCATGATTTCTTGCATTGGTGCAAAATTTCTCACCGGAAAATTCACACCGGTGTAATTTTTCCGGGGGGATTTTCAAAGGGGAAAAATCACACCGTGACAAACTCAACTTTTATACTTCATTAGCTATCATCTCAAGGTAAAAATAGTCCATATTGGACATTTGCATCTGTGGTGGTGACCAAAATCAGGAAAAGCAGCAAAGGTCTAAAACCAGGAACGGGGAACAAAAGAAGGAGTTCAAGCACATTTTATCAACGCATATTAGCTGGAGCTTGCTTAAGTTTCTAGTTTTAATTAATTAATTAATTACATTTTTCTTGGTTTGAGCTTATACTATATTACTCTGGTTGTGAGAAAACTCAGTGCGAAGTTGCAAAATTTCGTGCTACCGCACATTTGGCGTTTTTTTGGAGCATCGAAAGCGCAGAGATAGTTCAATCAAAGGTTCTAACACCAAAAATGTTCATTTCGGTGCCCTCTTTCCAGCCATAATAACCAATCCGGTTTGTCGACTACTGAAAGAATAAGTGCAAAACCCAAAAGTTTCTTATTTTTGCACCTAAAAATGGGGGACTGGTACCAGAATGTGACAGGCCATATATACTTGTCAGGTTTCATTCACTTTCATTAAAGATTGGAGCCTGTACGGTCAAATTTACACAAAGCGATACCAGCACCTTGAATCAGACGAAGTTCCTGGGCGTTTTCCTTTAATTAGACCACAATTTCACTCCTGTTGTGGACAACCTTTTTTTGTTCCCCGTTCCTAGTTTTAGACTTTTGTTGCTGTTCCGGATTTCGGTCACTACCAGTCACAAAGGTCCGATATGGACTATTTTACCTTGAGAGGATAGCTGATGAAGTATAAAAGTTGAGTTTACTTTTACCAAGAGTACATAATATATAAGAGTGTGACAGCAGGCAAGCTCTCTGTTATCAGCTGTAGGTACATGCTATGTTCGCTAACGGCTGACCCCCCCACAAACGTGTGTGTGCTCTTTAAAGAAATTCGCACGCTGTCTTTATGTGTTAAAGCTCGAAAACACAACTACTCAGTTGGTTCAATGTGCGTCTGCTTCGAACATTAACACGTAAAGATAGCGTGCGAATTTCTTTGAAGAGCACATACACGTTTGTGGGGGGGGGGGTCAGCCGTTAGCCGTTAGCCGAACATAGCATGTACCTACAGCTGATAACAGAGAGCTTGCCTGCTGTCACACTCTTATGTATTATGTACTCTTGCTTTTACCAAGAGTACATAATGATAAGAGTATGACAAGCCTATCACTTTATGCAATGAAGGCAAAAACTATGCGATGCGCGCTACCCTTACCGCTACCCGCGCTTCTGGCTTACCCCCCCCCCCCCCACAAATTGACCCCCTCTCACACCGCCCCTATATGGGTACGTGGTCCAAACGGGGGTCGCTCACTGCTTTGCATAATTACACGCTGAAATTAACAGGGGCCCAATTTGGGGAGCGGGTGCAAGCGTGCATGCTTAACACACAGATGTACAAAACATACTAAGCGAGTGAGCGACCCCCGTTTGGAACTATGTACCCATATAGGGGCGGTGTGAGAGGGGTCAATTTGTGGGGGGGGGGGTAAGCCGTTAGCGCGCATCGCATAGTTTTTGCCTTCATTGCATAGAGTGTGACGCTTGTCACACTCTTATCATTATGTACTCTTGCTTTTACCTAGAATCTCATTGCCAAAGGCTTACCAATACTTCTGATTATTCATTAGGCTTTTATTAGTTAATTGAGTTTATTAGTTAATTAATGACTATTAATTAATAGACCCCGTTCCTGTTCCTGAAATTAGACCCCTGTTCCTGATTCTGTTCCTGAAATTAGAACCCCGTTCCTGTTCCTGGTTTTAGACACCACCATCTCTTCGTCTATTTTATGCTTAGAAGAATTTTCGCTGAGCAGTTAATTAAAATATTTGATGAGTCATCAGAATACAGAATATGGAACTGTCAGATTAGTGAAGACATTTTCTTTCACATATGCGTAATTTACATTGATTGGAAGTAGAAACTTTGGAAATTAGAAATTCACACGCAAAACATGTCGGGGTCGGCCCTATCTTAAACCACTGCACACACTCTTTTATGGCGAAACCTATCTTTTTCAGGCAAAATGCGTGTGAGGGCATGGGCCGAGCAAACATAAGAAACTTGCTGCGCTGAGGCTCAGCAGGAAAAATGTATTTGACTCAACACCTTGAGCTATAGGGAGGTTTCAGTCTACAAGTGGCATATTGAAATCGCCCAATAATATAACACTTCTATCATAAACAAGTCCATCATGCATATTACGCAAAACGTCCTGCAGATTCGACACACCTTGTGTTGGAGAACGGTAAAATAAGCCAAATCGTACGACTGTGTGTAAAGGCAACATCAATCCACAAGCTCTCACAGTTTTCTTTAGACAAATTTTTCAAGAATTTCGTGTTTTATACTAGATTTAATATAAACAGCCACACCCCCCCAATCCCACCCAATCCCGGCGATATAAAATATATCCATCTAAGGACCAGGAACTGTCATCCTCGTTGACATCAAGCCAAGTTTCGGTAACAAAAATGCAATCTGGCGTTTTTGAAGCACCGTGATGTCTATTGTTCGAGGGTGACAGATCCTACGCCTCCACACTTAAAACAGATTTTCCACTTTATCATAAAATTTACCATTACGTATTACTACATTCTTGTTGTATCCTTCCTTCTGCCGATACTGATCAAGTCGTTGACGGAGTTTCAGATCGTTTTCGCGCTCCCGTTCAGTCAGATCAGGCCGGGTCCAAATATCATTCCAACTAGATTTCTTGGTTCGAAGAGTTGAACAGCCGTACAGAAAGGTCATCCGAGACTCCTGATGTCGGAAGGCGACCTTATGATTCGAGGTTTCTTCGCTGATTTTTTTCTTGACACTATCCATGACCAAAATGTCCAGGATTTCATCATCTGGAACAGCCAGATCAGATCAAGGATTTTCTTCCGATCAGCTTCACGAGTATTCTGGATACTGAGGTCATCGCCCTTTTCGTCAACAGGCTCTGGAAGCCGAAATAGGACCAGTCGATCCTTTTTAGAGTCCTTAACCACCACTTCTTTCAGCTCCTTCCTCAGGTCAGGAATCATCGAAACCGTATTGTTTTCTAACTGGTCGACATGTTTGAGGACTCCCTCTAGCGCCGACTCCAGAAACTGAAGTCGCTTCGCCACCTCGACATTCTGGTTGGCAGGAGGGTGGGTAGGGTCAGGGTTCCCAATCCCTTCCACAGCAGCAACTCTTGCCTCAAGAATACTAGGCAGATCCTGACAATTCGTACAGACAACAGATACGAACCGGAAAATATTCACTTTCTCCAGACTTTGGTAGAGCTTGTTTTCAATCCCAACGAAAACAGCACGGAACTTGGTTGAGCAGAGAAGACAGGACACAGTATGGTCACTGGAACCGATCTGGTAAGTACAGTTAAAATCGGCAGCAACATCCGAAACAGAAGATCTAGAATTTCGAATTGGGCGCTTGTCAGATCCAACAGACATCGTTATAGTGGATAATGGCAAGAGTACATAATAACTAAGAGTTGACAATCGTCACACTCTTAGTTATTAAGGCCGGGGACGTCATCTGCACGATAACGGCTGACAAGCTACACAAATTAGACCCCAGTGACCCCTTCCATATATGAGTACCTAGTACACAATTGTGTTTGCTCACTCGCTTGTATGTTTATGTGTTGAAGCCAAAAACGTTCTATCAGCAACTGGCCACTTTTGAGCTTTTTGTGGGAGGGGTCACTGCGGTCTAATTTGTGTAAGAAGGTCAGCCGTTATCGTGCAGATGATGTCCCCGGCTTTAATACAAGAGTGTGACGCTTGTCACACTCTTAGTTATTATATACTCTGGCTTGTAGAAATCTGATGGGGCCCCCACATTTAAAAGATAATTTAATCTCATTATGCAGTCTCCTGCAGAGCAATTAGACTTCAGTTGGACTTTCGTTAAAGAGGTAGACAAAGGCTAAACTGAGGTCATTTAAGGGGGCCCCATCAGATTCCCATCAGCTCAATGGTCCAAAATGAAACGGTCCAAAACCAAATTATGCTGATAATCTTTGCCCAGTTTCGAGATTTTTTGACACTAGTCAAAAAATTGAAACTTTTCCAGTTTCCTATGTTTAACACATGAGATCTCAGCTTTGTAGGGAGATTACTCATTAACCGTAAAAGATCCGACTTTAATTTCAAAAACTCGTTAAAATATACCAATCGGAGAACAAAATATGTGAAAACGAGCAAAATCGGAGATGGTCGAAAAATGGTCCAAAAATGGACCCCCCCCCCCTTAAATGTTGAATGAATGAATTTGCACTAATTTTGTGATTTCTGCTGGATTTGTGCTGTACTGTATGTCTATTACCTTGCTATTACTGAATAAGGCAAACGCTTAATCAAAAGCGAAAAAATATTAATTCATTGCGGTTCATTAGTCTTTAATTTTAAACAAGACGTGAGCACGCAATGGTCTAAATATTCAAATTCGCTCTTCAACGAATGTCCAGACAAGTACAATGATAATGTTTGCGTAACCTTAAACGTGTAAAACATTTCGCTGTCATTACACTGCTCTGTAATAGTATACTGTAGAAAAGGGAATCTGATGGGGCCCCCTTAAATGACCTCAGTTTAACCTTTGTCTACCTCTTTAACAAAAGTCCAACTGAAGTCTAATTGCTCTGCAGGAGGCTGCATAATGAGATTAAATTCTCTCTTAAATTTGGGGGCGCCATCAGATTCCTACAAGCCTATACTCTTGATAATGGGTAAATCAGATCAAATAGCAATAAATGTATATAAACCTGCAACAGAATCACTTCAGGCTGTTCGTGGGCTACAGCTTCAGAAACAAATTTCTTTGAAAACAAATTGCGTTGAAGACGGGAAAGCATAAATATGTAGGTACGAATTTTCCAGCGCCCACGTACAACCTGAATCAAGTGGGTTAAAACCAAATGGTTTAAAAGGGTGTACCAGGCTACAGTTTGCACCCTGTGAGAAACCCTCCACGGAGTGGCCTGACCCCCTCCCCCCTCCCCGATCTCAACTACTCCCCCACCAAGCCGAGCTCAAACTTCTCCCCCCAAACTTTGAAAAAATTCGAAACAATGGTTATAAATCAGCCACAATCAGCTAAAGATGGTTGTCTATAGCAATTAAAAGGTAATGTACGCAATTACAAACCACAATCTGGGCTAATTTAGGCATACTTTGTGAATTTTCAAGGCCAATTTTCGTATACGAAAACTATTGACAGAAGCGTTAGAGTGCTTTAATGTACTGTACATCGAAAAAGGAGCATTTTTAGTTAAAAAACTTGGGTACAGTTTACTGGGTCCTCCCCCCGTCCCCTGATTTTTGTGAGGTCCCCCAAGCCAAATTTGGATCTTCTACTCCCCCCCCAACCCAAACAGTTGGTACACCTATGGTTGGCAGGCTATCTTTGCACAAACTCTTGGTATCTGAGAGCATAGGTGTACCTTGAGAAAAAGTTGGAGGTGGGGGTAGCCGGTTTTGGGTGGGGCGGGGTCCGTAGAATTCGTTTTTGGGGGAGGGTGTAGAAAATCTTTCTTCTAAATTTTAAGAAAACAGTTGCGATTTTGCTGAAAGACGCTATTTACAACAAAAACGCCATATTAGAAACCATTTGGTCATTTTTTGAAAAAATGGAATTTTTGCGAAAAATTTCTAATTTTTCTTAATTTTGAGTCAAAATTTTGAAAATTTTGAGGGTGGGGTCTGGCAAATTTGGTGGGTAGGGTTTGAGATTTGGCCATTTGGAGGTGGGGCCTGCCTCCAAAATTTTGAGGGCGGGGTCAGCACTTTTCCATTTGGGGGGAGGGGTCCCCCCAGGTACACCTATGTCTGAGAGGGAATAATCGGCTTGCTACCATCATGGCTTTGCGCATGCGCAAATAATCAAAATTTCACTTAAGCATTATGTATTAAATTTGAATTTATCATGTGAAAGAGCACAACAGCTTTAAAATGATGTGCATATCTCTTCTATTGGGTGTTAAAGGTTGTTAGTGTGTTATTTATATGCATTATTAGCAAATACACTTCAGCTGCTTGAAAGCAATGTAAATTTCGAAAACCAAAGCAAACAATGACAAGTTACAAATTCTTTGTGATTTTCTCGTCACAGCTTCAACGAAAATTGATCAAGTTCGGCAGACATGTTTTGTTTCTGCATAGGCTCATGCCGTTTTCTTTGTTTTAAGAAAAACACAATAGTACGCAAGATACAGAATTTACAGAATTAAATTTCAAAATAAGCTAAAAACGAAAAATTTAGTTTTATTGAAAATTAAAAAACTGCCTGAGCGTAGCTTGCATGCGAAATTTCAAATGAATTCGTCGAAAAAGATATTTAATTTCAAAGCTTTTACTACATTTCCTTTTGTGTAGACAGCAAGACAGTCCTCTCAGTGCAGTTGGCCAACTCGTTTGATGCTGAACATAAAGAAAAATGTGCCAAATATTAAAGCGACTGATTAAGATTTTAGTTCACAGTATATGTGCAAAGTCCACCAGCTGATGATAATAGATTTATCTCCAATGAGGGTTTTATAGTTCCTCAAGATTCCTCCTCCTCTCTCTATTGTATTGTATCTTTCCCCTGCGCGCCTTCCTTGGCTGCATCTAGTTGTCTTTAGAATAAAAGCTCAACTGGTTGCAGAAAACTAATTCCTTCCAGGCAGAAGAAGCTAGAATAAATAATAGCGCAGAGCAGAAAAATTTTTGATTAGACTAATGCTTTTTCATTCGCTTGGATGGATTCGTTAAGTACTAGGAACTAGTACATTAACCAGTAAACTAGTTAGTTAGTTAACTCAGGTCTGATTGTTCAGTATCGATTTTAGATCATTACACTTCACAATGGGGCGAAAAAGATTATGGTCGTTTTGCAAATTAATTTGGATCCAGCTTAAAGAATTTTGGCAATTTGTTTTATCCAGAACGTCTTTAAACGTTTTGACAATCTTTTCTGACAGTGGCCTATTCGAAACCATATCCTGGACCATTGTTTCAACATTTGCACTAATCTGTGTAAGCTTGTCATGCAGAAACATTTTCAACATTTACTGGCAGGAGGAAATCAGAATAGATGTCCACAGCAAGCCAGTCACATCCTTGTTATTGCCTGATATTATGGTGTGTCCATTTCTCAGGTGAGATACAACTAATTTGTTTTGTATAAATTTAAGAATGAAAAGTTTCAAAATACTATCAAAACTTCAAAAAATTGCACCAGCGCGTAATTTGAACCCACGACTCTTTGTTTGGAGGGCAAACACTTGAGAATTGAGACACGTAGTCCACCATTGCACCAAGCTATCTGGAGTCCAAATACAATTGTACATGGCAGTGTGCATGAATGCTTTATAAATATGTTAATTCGCATGAACTGATGATCCTGCCAGGGATGGAAACTGGGTCACTTTTTGTGACCCATGACCCACTCGACCCAAATGCAAATTTGACCCAGACCCAGAGTGACCCATATACTTATAAAATTTGGTGACCCAGACCCAAATGACCCAAACGTTTTCGTGACCCAGACCCAAACGTTTTCGTGACCCAGACCCAACTGACCCAAGAATTTTCGTAACCCAGACCCAAATGACAGTGGTTTTCACTTATTTTGTGAAACTAGGGTCAACAGCTCGTTTTTCTTACAAAAACCACTTAAACATGGACCTGCGGTCTTCAACTTCGATTTATTAAATTTGCAACCTCAGACAAGGTTTTTTATTTAAAGAAAATGTGAGACGAGGGATCTTTGGCGATTTCCCAAACGCCCAAACTTTTGATTTTTTGACCAATAACTTGAAAATTTTGCACGGGGGCTATACAAATTTAAAATTTTAAATTTTAAATAATTTAAAATTTTAACTTTGTAATTGGAAACCAAGGAACCAAAATTTTTTTGAAAGCATTTGTAGTTTTTATGCATTTAAAACTCTTTAAAACCATTTAGCTAGCTAGCCCTATTATTTTAAAAATTAGCTGAAATTGGAAACTTTTTATTACTTTTTCAACAATGACGGAATTGCAAAAATAATTGCCGCTGTAGAATTTTGCTGGGCATTTTGCTTATAAGACATGAGTGGTGATGCTGTAAAATTTTAAAATCGACAGTAAAGTGTACACCTTGGTACGTGATTTTACCACGTGAATCCACTCAAATAGGATGGCTGGGCAAGCCACACCTAACTCTAGGTACTGATTTCTGCGAAATGAGTTCTAAATTTAACGAATTTGTTAGTGATCACACCGAAGGCTCAGATCTTCAAAACTTTGCCTAAATACTTATTCTACTGACCGATCGAGATCCCAACACTTTCGCGATAGCATAGCATCCTCAGAACTAACGAAAACCAAGATGAAACATGTTGTAGTTAGCTGTGAACGCCAAAGTTTTGTTTGAAAGCTTTACTACTTCACTACGCACATTTTTAAAGTGTTAATTTTGCTCGATGCATGCTATAGAGTACTTAAATATGCAAAAATTTCCAAATTTAAGAAGTGGGTCAAGTGGGTCGACGAAATTTCAGTTGGTCGCGGGTCGTGGGTACCCGCGGGTCGCGAAATTACGACCCACTTCCAACTCTGAGCCAGACCCAAAAGGACCCATTAAAATTGCTGACCCAGACCCAATGTGACCCACATGAAGCTTGACCCAGACCCACACTGACCCAAAGGTTTCACAAAATTAGAGACCCAAGACCCAGTGACCCAAGCCAAAATAGCGACCCAAACGACCCATGACCCAATGACCCATGACCCAGTTTCCATCCCTGCATTTCCTCAAACTTACAGATGGTATTGTAAGATTAACAGCTTCAACTATTTCCCAGCTAGGAGAATGCCTTCTATTCACACCAACACGAAACACGAATCCAGTCCACAGACGGATAGCGGGGAATTCCACAATCGGCGAAGTCGCCAACAAGGGGTACCGAAATTGCACTCACAGGGGGTACGAAAATTGCCTTTACGAAAATTTACGACTTTGTCTGAAGTCACCGGTTTGTTTGGTAAAACAAGTCCGAAAAACGTCATTTTTGCTAAAAAATTGCTACGTTTCTTTCAAAAATCGCTAAAAACCCGCTTTCGCAAGTACGCTTAGGAAAAATCACTTCCACAAAGGAACCCTAAAATTACTTTCACAAAGGTCACTGAGAGTTGACCTCAGGTATGGCCTAGTCTGGCAGCATGTCATTCTTACGCAATCTGCGAAAATTAATACCATGTGGAGTGCTTTCTGGACAGCTCAGTATTTGTGTATTATCAGATCTCCCTAAATTATATTACATCTGGGCAAAAATACAAAACAATACAGCAAAACAATGGAACGTTTTATTTTCCTTGTTTCAGTTTAATTCATAATTTATAAACATAAGAAATATGATAAGCAGTCACGCAGAATGTTTCAAATTCTCCATACCAACCTTAATAATAGTATCGCCATCCAAACCAAAAGCTTTGCTTTCACCGCCAATATTTGCAGTGAGTTTATTCCAATATACATTTTTCCTATATTTCAGATTGAACGATACGAAACTACGGGAGTATGTTAGTAGATCAGTAGATCTGGATTTAAAGGATACTGTGAACCTCGAACGAGCTGTGGGTTCAAATATTATGTTACTGTATCCGTTTGCTTATCTAAATGTTCCGGAATACATCAAGTCCGCTGCAAGCGAAGTGTATCCTGTTGGAATAAAATTGGACAAACATCTAAGCAACATTAATAAAACTTTGATGGATTTCATAATCGCTGTCGCCTACAACTGTGAGGATTTTGTTCAAAGTTGCATAATTGACCATACAGAATCTTTGAACAGGACTGACTGCTGCCGCTACTCTTTTAATGTACTAACATCCCTGGGATACTGTCCTGTTATTAGAGGACGATCACAGAAGTTTGTTGGATTGACATCAGGTACAGCAAATTCTTTCATGGCAAGCATGCACACAAAAGCTTGAAAACGGCCATGTGTATTTGGTATTGTCTCGAAATCTGGTGACAGATCGGCTTACCCCTTTTGCCACAATAACGGTGCAGTATGCAAACGGAGATCAATCCGTGCTTGAATACATTGTATAACATAGATACAAGCAAGATTACAAGCTTAGAATAGAACTCCAGTTAGATCTGGTAGAATTTAAGTTGTATAAAACTGCTGTTGAAATATTACAAAAAATTCAACATTA
>JASAND010029369.1:0-27099 GCA_030248195.1 Trissonchulus latispiculum | reverse complement strand
GAACTAGTAGGCAGTAGGAAACCAGCGGTGGGTTTGATCTTCGTAGCAAAGAAAAAGTTTAAATGAAGTTATGCTCTCAATCAAATCCAGTACTTTAATTTTAGTCTGTTTTGCTCGTTTGTGGTTTAATTGAAGGTTTTCGACTGTAGAAACTTTTGTAGAAATTTTCCAAATCCTGAGTCAATGTCCAATGGCTTTCGCTGGAACGTGGACTGGAATTTTGTCTCACTAGAGATTGAATTTTCCCAGAAAATTAAGTAAAACTTGGTGGACGATTTCCAGTTTCTTCAGAAGTTCACCAAACATCATTTAATGATGTCTGTCTTCTATAGAAGCATTGTTTGAGTGAGTGTAAAGAGTGCTGTTGAAAGCATCCGACAACTCTTGTAGAGTGTAGTTCACTTTCTCTGAATGAAAGCTTTTAATTTCTAGTGTTAGCCTCGACATTTGTGTTCTACTTTAGGTTGTAGCATATCGCTGGTATGTTTCGATCTGCAAGTGGGGGTTTGTTTGATAAGATCAAATCAGACAAATCTGAATTGAGAACATCTTAGTTGGATTTTACAATTACCAGAAAGCACTTAAAAATTAAGGCGAACTGCTGATATATTATTATTATTATTATTATTATTATTATTATTATTATTATTATTATTATTATTATTATTATTATTATTACGTGTAGTTCTTATTTTTTTATTAATCATATGCAAGTTCAACTTTTCCATGGTTGTTTCCGTTTATTTGACGCTTTCCTGTTTGTTTTACTGTTTAGTTTGGCATGTCGACTTCTGAAACCAATGGTATTCTTCTAATTTTAGGATTCGCCAATGGCTGGTATCTGAAACTGATTCGGTTTAATACAAACCCGTATATTTTAACAGAAGTAAAAATGACAATTTCCGAATCGTGACAAGAATTTATTGCCTCAATTAGCCTTTATGGTTTTTTGCTTCAAGGAGAGCCTCAAAACCAAGACCACATTAGATTTGCAAAAAAAACCAATTTTCTTGCTCAGTGTTTTTAACAGGAGCTTAATCGTTTTGAGATCTCAGCTGTTCTTTATGCACATGATCGCCAGTTGATAGTAAGCTCTGCTTCAAAGACAATTTCTGGGAAGTCAAATCTTTAGAAGTTTTTTGCTGAAAGAGGAACTGGATCTTAATCCTAACTCTTTACCTTTACAAGTGATGTCAGAGTAAAATGTCCCGATACGACTCTTCACAATAATGGGTTGATAGGTTTGACGTTTCTTTCAGACTTTCGAATTAACCCCAGGAGAAGGTTTATCCGTCTTTTTCTATTTTTCTAATCAGGTTTCGTCAGGATTTTAAGAATCAGTTGATTTTAAATGACGATCTGGGATTTAGTTAAGTTTAGGACTCACTGGCTGTTCGGGATTGTAGTCTTCGCAAATTGTTTATTTTCCATACTCAGTTCCATATTTATTTCAATGACTCTGTTTTGCTTTTTGTTCCCTGACAAAGAAATGTTAAGGAAATATCTGAGTTTTTAATGGGTAAATGCAACAATGATTATGGTCATTATTTTCCGGCGGAGGGAAAGGCAACTCCTACCTTTCGCGTCTGGCTTCTGAAGAAATGGAGAAATTAGGAGTATTTGCTCCGTCTGATCGGGGCATAAATAGTGGCACCTAAGCCGGCTATCAGGAAGCCATTACGGGGGCCTTTTTCCGATAACTGATTTGCCTTTAAAGCGTGCCTGACTGACTCTTGGGAGAGAAAAATGGATGATAAATGTTTGTCACAGTCTGTTTTCTTATGCCCAAAGAAGGACAAATATACCACAAGTAAAGTTTAGGTATGAGTTGCCGAGAGTTGGCCGACCTAGCCAAGGTGAGGGACCTTGAGAGTTACCTATAGGTTTCCTCCATTTGGTTCCGAGTTCGGTCTGAAGCGCTGTGATTGTGGATTAATTACAAGTGTTGATAAAGAAAGATTGAACGGATTTAGTTCTAGGCAGGCACTTCAACGTTTTCTTTGTTCACAATCGATGTAGTACCATTTTAAGCCGAAGTCAACTTGAAATGCAGAATTTTTAGGCCGTAGGTATAGGTTGGTGAAATTAAATCGTTGAATATTGAAAACCAATAAAAATTCATTTGAAAATTTTCCTGAGATCTCTGCCGATTGAGTCACAAAGGCACAATCGCTACAGTAGCAGTTCTCATGGGGTGTGTGTATGGCATAACGACATAGCATAAAGTTAGATAGTGTGATGAATCTTAAGAAAATAGTGCCAATGTAATACATTTGGGTTAGCCAAAACCGCACATTTGGACAACTGTTTTGAACAATGAACAGTTGAAACCTAGGGGGATAAAAAAAACGTCTCAGGAGCTAAAGCTAAACTTAAACCAAACCTGAGATGACATTAAATGGAAAATAAATAAAACCAAAGCCATGTTTGGGTTGGGAAAGAGTCAGGACTATTTTCTGCACAAAGCTGTTTCCCAGCATAAAGCGCGACAGATGCTTTCCCTTTCGTGGTCAGCTGTAGAAAGATCATCGTCAAAGTATAATGTTTTCTCTTCTCTCACAAAAGTCAAAGCTTTGTGAACTGTATGTATGCTACAAAATTAGGCTTTTTAATCCAATGCGGCTTATCGTTGTTTCGTTAGCATTTACTGTATTTTCCTATTAGAATGTTCCACACTTGGAAGTTACACATACTGAAATCACATGAAACTATAAATAGTCAAAGCTACCGTAGATAAAGGTCTGAAGAAAATCCTTGAATAGTGTGATGTAATGTAAACCGCGGGGATGAATGATTTGGGAGATCTTTAAACCACAAATGAGCAAAAATATGTTCAAATATGTATTGTCATTCGCTTCGCCGATCTTGTTAATTAAGTTATGTATTAAAATTTCGAATTATGTTAGTGCAGGTAATGCAACTGGTTGGATAACACTGATTAGGTGAATTTTAGGTCTAATCTAATCCCTAAGCGAAAGGATGTGACCTTTTGGACCGATTTCTGTTTTGCCTAATTAGCGCTGCCTTTAAGCTTTCACGTGTTCCGGCACTTCTTCTAACGTTTCTCGGCACATAAGCCTAGTAATAGTAGCCCCTCTTACGTAACATATAAACGACAATTTGAGAGTTAAGTTACAGCTTTACTCTTTTTTCAAATTCCTTTGCGGCATCTAAAAGGCTGTTGAAAATGGCACGACTTGGGCTACAAGGGTGGAGGTCAATTTAGCATAAAAGTCATTTTGGGACAAAATTAATAATCTGTTCACGACGAGAGATATATGTGATACTAAAAAGAGTGTAGCGTAAGAGGGGGTGAAAAATTTGAATTATTTTCTTCATCAGGTTTTGCCCCAATTCCCAAGAGGGAACTTTTGTGATAGGCTCTCAAACGCTCCTGCCAACAAGTTTGGAGGGGGGTAACCCAGACTTGTGACTGAATCATTTATCAGGAACTGAGGGTCTCCTCATAATTGACCTCCATGTCGTTTGTTATTTTTTGCGCCAATCGTCCAACACCTTTCAATTATATAACTGCCTCTTTTCACCTCTGAAACACTTCTTGCCTACCTTAGTGCTTTCTGCCTTGCTTTCACGTTAAGGTAGACTGGGGACAAATGATGTTGCAGACTCATTAACTGGAATTTGATTGGACCTTTTGTTGAGAAGCAGAATTTCAATGAAAAAATTGACTTTTATTTTAAACTTGCAATGTTTCCGGACTCTGGATGGCTACTGCTCAGGCAATTAATTAGTAGTCATTAATATCAGGCGTGTTAGTCCAGAACCTTTCAGTATTAAATACGTTAATTTGTGAATGAACTTCCAGAGTGTCTTTTAGTTTCTTTTCTCAGTAGCAATCATTGCGTAACTAAGGGCCTTTTCAAGAAAGGGTAGAATAGAGTAGACTAGAGTTAAAATTAACTATTTTAACTCGTTGTAACTCCACTCAAGCTTGAGTTCACCTCTTTTGACTCTTTCATGAAAAGGGTTGAGTTAATTAACTGTACTGTACTCTTTCTTGAAAATCCCTAAGGGCCTTTTCGCGAAAGAGTTGAAAGAGTTAATTTTAACTCTGCTAGTTAGACATAGTTAAAAATTTTAACTCTACTCTCATTCGTGAAAAGAGTAAAAACTCTGTCTAACTCTACTCTTTTCGTGCATCTTCTACGGCGTTGAAAATACGTAGAAGTAGAGTTAAATTAATAAATTTAACTCTACTTCACTCTATTCTACTCTACTACCCATTACTACAACTTCTAACTACCCTTTCTACCAGACATGTGCAGGAGGGGAAGTTCTGGGGGGGGTTAGCCGGCGGCAAAACCGGATTCTGGGGCGGGGGTAAGGGAGCCCTCTGGGGGGTGTTGTCCAGGTCTGGGGGCGGGTGAAAACCCTGCTCAACCCCCCCCCCCAAGCACATGTATGCTTTCTACCCATTCGCGAAAAGACCCTAAGTTACGCAACCGACGATTTCATTACTTTTAGCCTCAATATTAAGCTATCAAGCAATTCTCATGCCATCAACAAGAACATATACTGCTTAAGGGTATGGGATGGGATCGTGAATTGTCCAATCAGATGGGAACAGTTGTCCCCTTAACTATATCTCTAGCTCCATATGAATATGGTGCCGTTACACAAACCAAGAGGTTCCGCTACACAAACTTTAGTGCCGTTACACAAACCAAGAGGTTCCGCTACACAAACTTTAGTGCCGTTACACAAACCAAGAGGTTCCGCTACACAAACTTTAGTGCCGTTACACAAACCTTGAGTCTCGTTCCACAAACCGCTTTTCCCGATACACAAACCGTGTTTCCCGTTACACAAACTGTGTTTCCCGTTACACAAACCTCATACCTCTAAATACTGGGAAGTAACAATTATTTTTAACAATGGTAAGTAGACTTTTCTTACTTTCAAAACATTTATAATTATAAGTGAGCAAACTGATACAAAGTCAATTATAAATATTTAAAACTAATTTAAAAATTTAGGCCTAAATTAATATTATAATTCCACATTGACACGCTTTAAATTCGAGCAATAATTTGATCTATTCAATAATAATTTATTGCCCAGATTCAATAAAGTTTGTAGGGAGTTTTTTGGCGCCCGAGAAAATATGGTAGCTTTTGAAACTCCTATATTAAAAACGTCATTTGCACGTGAGCCTTGAGGTGAAATTCCTCAACAACCGGAAAGACATATATATGACTTTATTTGAATCGAGTACTAAATAAAACAGATATAATTGGTTACAGTCGGTTCATTTGCGTTTCGTATGAAATAAAAGCCACTTCAACTTCTTAGAAGAATGCGCATAATTATATGTGTAACATTACATTTGTTGATGGTATTTCAACATACACTTAAAATTTGTGTGATACAGCGCTAAAACAGTAGGTTTGTGTAACGGCACTTTTGGTTTGTGTAACGGCACTTACGGTATGTGTAACGGCACTGCTGGTTTGTGTAACGGGACGGTTTGTGTAATGGGAAAACACCTTCATATGATCCCCATTCAAGATTAATCCTAAACAATCGTCCAGGTTTACTCCCCCCCCCATTGGCCTAGGGTTGGTTTTCTGCAATCTGATTCGCTGTTTAGCACCTCCTTGTATGTTTTACCTTATCATGAAACATCTAAGCTTTACACTCTTGTGAAACAGCCCTGTCCAGAGCGGCTGCTTGGCCGGTGAGAGGCCGACTGGTGACAGTTTTTACAGCCTTGATCATGCTACCATCTGCCTTGAAAACTATCAATTTTTATATATATTTTTGCTTGTTGTTTGGACAGCCCACGAAAAGTTGGGCCGGTGAGCAACTCTACTTGCTAGTCGTTGCTTCTAAGGAAAGTTACATTTACTTTAGACTTACTTATATTTTATTCATTTGTATAACGACGATTCTGATTTAGACTTTTTCTTATATCTGTTAGTATATATCTCCTGTCAATAACCATCCGAAGTTCCATAAATAAGCATAAACCTAATATTTATTGGTTGCGTAATTTTGTGTAACAAAAATATTTGCATTAATGTATTTCTAGGACCATTAATCAGTCCTAATTTTACGGCGACTTTTAGGGAGGGAATGTATCATTATTGGTTGGACTTTAGGAAGAATTGTTATTTTGCGTGATTAGTGATCGAATTAATTAATAATGTTTGTATGAGGACAGTTCTGGCTTAGTTAGGTGTTGAATGGTGGTTCTGATCGAGCAAAGGAAGCGCCAAACCTCCTCATGCATGTTTTCCTCAAATCGAAAAGCCTATTCTGTCCGACAGTGGAAAAAGTTTGGGTAAGCTTAGGTAATCTCCCTCCAGGTCAGAAATTCACACTTCAAGCTTTCATAAGTCAGAACTTTATTAGTTGGAATTTAGGTTTTTGAAATAATATAAGTTGAACGTTCATTTGTCAGAATTTCATAAGTCAGATTTCATTCATGTATAGTCAGAGTTTTGTTTGCGATGATTTTAGAAAAACTGCCGTCTTCCTGGCATAAACTCTGCAAGATGACTGATCTTGATCTTGATTTTATAAAATAGTCTCCAAAATATGACAGCTCGCAGAATAGGTCTCTTTTCAAGTTTGACACAACCGAGTTTGATCCGCCTACCTGCAATTAAAGGATAGGCTGTTCAAATAGGATAGGCTTCTTCAAATTTTAAGGGCCTTTTCGTGCGTTAGTAGGGTAGAGTTAAAAATGCTAACTTGCTTAACCCTTCAGGCTATCTAAAATTTTCAATTCCGTGCGCAAAAACGATGGAGTTTGCTAGACACTCTTTTAACTCGTTGAACTCGATGGTTGAAAGAGTCCTAAGAGTATCAGCTTAATGCAAATTCTATCACCAAAAGTGTTTTAACAGGACTCAAACAAGTTAGCGAATAGTATATGAAAGAATTTGTTCTACTCTACATTTTCGTAAAAAATGCTTAAAAAATAAAAAAATGAAAAATGAAAAATTGCGCTGCCAATGTGCAAAGTTGCCATTTTTGAAGAACTTAGCTCAACAAAATTCTGATTTACGATATTCTGAGTAATGAAATTCTGACTAATGAAATTCTGACCAATGGCAGTTGAACTTATATTATTTCAAAGTTTAAGTTCCAACCAATACGATTCTGACTGATGAAAGTAGACGAAGCCTAGCTGTAGCGGTATTCTGCCAATTTGTACCAGAGTTGAAGCTGAAACTGAAACTGAAACTGAAAGGTGAAAATGACACTAAGCAAACAGTCTAAAACTTTTCGGACATTGTTCACTGCCAAGAGTTGAACGAGTTAAACGAGTTAAAATTAGATTAATCCTTTTTTCTTCACCTGTGATTTAATTTTAGGACTCGAACTTCCAGCCACGCGATTCCGTTCATTGCCAATTCGAAATCGCTGACGGCCCGCCTCTTCTGGGGCGTCCTTTTCGTGACCTGCTTTCTCACTTCCTGCATTCAGGCCTATTTCCTGGTTAAAAAGTTTATCAAATTTGATAAACAGACACAGATCAGGGTATGCTCATGATTCTAACAGTATTTATTTAGTCAAGTTATGTAACGGCTTCTTGACTTAAAAAATGACATATGGAAGAGTTTCATATACCTGCTACAGTATATTGATTGGACCTTACAACTAAAGGGTGGTAAGCTCGACAGCAAACCATGTTTAATACACACATGGTGGACAAGGATACAATGAATGATTTTTGAATTCCATTGATTCCACTAAAAAGATTTATTAATCAACTTTAGTTTATTGCTAATCAAGTGTTAGCTTGTTTAGATACATTTGGATCCGCCAAAATTCCCTGGTCAGTATTGTAACTGTAGTTTCCATCGCAAGTTTTAATTTTACTAATATAAGTTTACTAGTACATTTAGTTTAATTGCTAAAATTTTGGGAGCAGTGAAAACGTTAAGCCTTGATTAGCCAACATGTGTAAGCGAAGTCTGTTAAATATGTAGGAGGACGGCTTCTATGGTGACTCTGTTGTATTTTTACATTTCAGCCGTCACTATATGCAATATAAATCCGTATAAGTATAGCCTAGTTAAAGATTATGGAGATATCGGAGCTGGTGTAAGTGTACCTAATAAATGCATTTCTACCTTTCATTATTTACACGTTTCAACTCTTAATGGAATCGATAACGGTTACGATAGTCCATGTCCACTAAATATTTAAAACTGATAATTTCAGTCAAAGGCGGCCGAAAGGTTGCAATAAATAATTTCATCTTCAGCTCAGCGTTTCCACGAGTCCTCTTCAGTCAAAGAAAGTAGTAAAAGCTTTTTGCTTTTGAACCATTTTTTGCTATTCCAGCTCGGTGTCTACGACAACGTGATGAAGAAGAAACGTCTGGATGAGGTGAAGACCTACAAGAAGCAGTATCGCCGGCGGGTTAATCGAAACCGGCGATTTCGAATGATGGCCGGCGGGGCATCCATGATCTACGAACCCGTCCGGGCCTACTGCGAGTGTCCACTCACCTCGCTGGAGTGTGTCCCGTTGGACGACCATTTGGAAGGTGACTGATGTCTGACACAAAAATGTGTGTACAAAACTGTGATCACTTGTACATGATATCGTAGCATGTTTTGCAGTGGAGCACCAGCCAACAGAAGAGTGTGTTGTGTGCTGTGTTTAGGTGCTGACACGTGCTACTGCGCCCATGAGGTGGGCTCCATGGACAACTGGCCCTGTTTTCATGTCAGAGATTGGAAGAATCGAGTCTGCAATGATTGCTCACTTTTCTCAGGTACAACCAACAGCCTACATCATGTACGTACGCAGTAACACGTACGAGTAACTGGTAGCAAGGCAGGTTCCTGCTATTAAAGAGATCCTTCTATAACGTACAGTTTTAGTTGTAATGTTTGAGGCCGGCCGGCGGCCGGTGAGCCCGTAGGCCGGTCGGCTACCGGCCTAGAGCAGTTAGCAGTGCAGTTATTATGATTGCTAAGATATTTATTTTCGGATGTTATCTTAAAAAATAGCACAGCATAGCATAGAAAATTAGAATATTTAGATTTGCAGTTCATTTTAAGCTTAGTTGCTCTATTTTGTAAATTTCTGATTCGGCCTCAAACACTAATTGGAGGGCAGTTCAACCTTTTGACTGCCTGCTACGTGATTACAGATAAATTGAAGTGCTACTAGAGTGTTGTGCTTTGGCTGGTCAAGGGTCGACCATTGGCCGTTGGACGAGAAAGTCGCAGCCAGTTGGCTTGACCGGCCAACGGACAACGACCAGTGGCCTGTCCAATGTCGCCTGGCCACGCCAACCCAAGGCAAGCCAATCGGGAAAAATGTCATCTCTATAGGCCACACTTTTTTCTTCTCACGCAGGCTTCCTGCGGAAGCTTAGCCATCCAGAGCCTGTCCTTCGTTTGTTTCAAGACTCATCCTCACGCGTCATCAGCATGTGAGGGATTTTCTGCAAAAAAATGACATTAGCCCAGTAGATGTTGCTGCGTTGCATTTTCTGGATACTCTACGTAAAAACGAATTTAAGCTTGAAATGATTGAAGAAAAGAGTGCAGGGCTGTAATCGTACCATAGTTGTCTCAAGTCCAGTAGTGTAGATTGTAGAACTCTAACACTAATTTAGCACATATATACATATTATCTGCTTCGCATGTGTTTTATTTACTTACTTCTGCGTAGCGGTTCTACCAGGGCTGGTCGACTAGAAGAAACCGGGGACATGCCAAAGACGGAAGGCTTCAGGCAGGCCCCTGTGCCCTTGAAACCAGGACCCAGGAGAGAGAGAAGGGAAGAGGGGGTTCAGCTTTTCGCTCACCATTGAAAGTGAAGAATTGGCCCAGCCGGGTTTCGAACCACGGCCCTTCTGATCTCAAGACAGACATGCTAGCACTACACCACAGGGTGGCCATCAGCTGAACTCCCATTACAGGCTTATCAATCATTCCTATGCCTGCTTCCCTTAATACATGTGTTTGGCAATGTCTATGTTGCAGGTCGCTGTCCCTATCCGCGAGAGGACGAAGCCGTCGTGGTCCGGGAGAATCGAACGAAGCCCTGCATCTGCAACGAGGTCACTCGATCCTGTCTCATCAAGCCGCCCTTCATCCGGACCGCCGGGATCGCCCTCTACGAACGAGTCATCGAGGCCGTACAGGCCTCACAGGATCTCAAATATCCGGATCCAAAAACCATGGGCCAATATCGACTCAATGTATGAAACTGAATCTAAATAGCTGATTAAAGTAATGTATTTGTCACTTCAGCATCTGCGACCCGAAAAATTCGGGCCTCGGGTGATACTCGAACTCACGACTTTCGGATTAGCGCTCCGATCGCTCTACCAACTGATCTTCTCAGGCCAAAGTTGTAAAAAGCCAGATAGAAGGCGTATCCACTGATGTGACAATAACGTGAAAGTGGATTGTATATTAATAGAGGGGCGAGATAACTCTCAATCGTTTTTCTTTTTTCCGTAATGTACCCAAGTAATTCCTTACCGTAAGACTTACTTACTTACCGTAAGACCGTACTTCTGTGTTAAAGTATGGTCCAAAATCGTTCAAACCTTGCACTGAGAGCTGTTACACTGCCCTACCTTTCCGTTCTGTGCTTTCTGAATATAAGTTTTGAATTCTTATGATTTCATGGTTTTGGAGTTTTCCTTTTTCGTTTTATGTTTATTTCTTCAGGGAACGACAGACGATACAACACTGCAAACGAAAGCCCGGGAGAATATTCTGTTCCAGATGAGTAATGTTACAGACGAAGAGAGAATGAACATGTCCTATTCCAGGGAGGACTTGATATACACCTGTTCCTTTGACACTGTTCAATGTGATATAGCCACGTAGGTTCTTCACAATTGATATATTAATTTTCAATTATTAAATAACTTTATTAAATTACATTAATGTCTATTATTCCGTCAAATTTCCACCCACTATTTTGTATTGATTATTATTGAATCTGAATCTTTCCTTTGACTGTTCAGAAATCAATATAATTATCGCTCACGTTTCTTTATCCAATTTGATATTGATTTTCCGAAATTGGGATTGACTTGTTGACTATTTTCAGGGAATTCAAACTTCACCTAGACCCGACCTATGGGAACTGTTACACTTTCAACTTTGATCCCAAGAGTAATCGCACCAGCGGACGGGCCGGTCCCATGTTCGGTATGTGATCTGAGATTGTAGGAGGAAATGACATTTGCAAAGGTCGGAACCTGAAGAACACACAATTGATAAATGTCACAATCTCACACATCATCACATAGTGAAAGTCCAACACCCGTTCAAAAGTTGTTGCTGATGTTACTGATGTTGCTCGCAAACCGAATTCAATATTCTCCTCAAACCAAAACCAGTCAATCAAAAGGTCAAATGCTAAAATTGGACAACCTATGTAAAGTCCATTGTTGGATGCCTACTATTAGTCTCTGCGCTATGGTTCCAGTGTTGCTTGTTTGTGTTTCAGGTCTGCGACTTCTTGTCTACGTGAACCTGAGCGACTACCTGCCAACGACTGAGGGCGCTGGAGTCCGGCTCGCCATCCACGACACCTCGGAGACGCCCTTCCCCGACACGATGGGTCACTACGCCCCCACTGGCATACTCTCTTCCTATGCCGTTAAACTGGTCAGACTAACATATGTACACCTAAGCCTAAGACTAACATTTAAAACTGTCGGGGTTGCAGAGCATCCCAAAACATCGACTCTACTCAACTGCAAGCTCGACAGTTAGATGAATGCTAGTAGGCGGCCAACGCCCAACATTAACAGCTGATACAAAAATGAGCCCATGGGATAATGTGTGTAGAAAACTGTGAGCCCTTCTACTGCATTTAATATTCATCAGAGACCCACAACATTAGCTATTTTCAGAATCCTCGTGATAAGAGGAAAATGTTTTATAAAACTTAAAATTTTGAAAACATTTAAAAATTCCAAAATATCGACTTACTGGTGTTTTTCTCAGGAACATGCATGCTCTTAATATTTTTCAGAGAAAGATCACCAGACTGGAAGCTCCCTACGGGAAATGCGGTCCGTCGCCCATGCTGCCAAACTTCTACAAAGATTATTCCACCGAAGTAGGTTAAAGATTTTTAGACATATGTCTATAAATCAAATTTGAATCTGCAAAAGTCGACTGTAGCCAAAGACAGTGGATAATTGATTGTAATTTGCTGGTTTAGGGTTGCTACAGAAGTTGCTTTCAAAGCATGATGCTGAGGGAGTGCAAGTGCGGGGATCCAAGATTTCCACTGCCGGAGAACGCCTCCTATTGTCAACTCAATCAACCGCATGCATGTAAGATTTGCGTAAAACTGAAACTCTAACAGGAAGTTGTTTAGTTTTTCCAGAAAACTTGAAGATTTGGAGGTTATTTTGCTGTAGTATGCTGCACATTCCATAATCATCAAGTTGCTGAAGTTTTCGTGAAGTTTGAAGATTGAAAACTGAATTTTTTGGAACTGAACTGACTGTAACGGAAACTCCTACTGGTACTGAAACTGAAACTGATGCTTGCTTATGTATTTAGTTTGCGGACTTAAGCCTAGGAGCGGTCCTATGTTCAGCCTATAGTTCTCATTTAAGGATTTTGGGTTTCAAAAGATTCTCCTAAGCTAGAAGTGCTGTCCACCTCTCCTGACGCTTCTCTTAACCTCCCCCCCCCCCTTGGAGCAGCAAGAATCTCTTGAAACGTGTTTAGGAGGTCGCCTTACTCCCTCCTAGAGAACTCCTGCATCCTCAAGTGCCCTCCTAGGAACGGAAAAACATTTGCAATTTTTTTGCAAAACATAGCACCCCATAACCTCCAATTGTTTGGACCTCCCTGCTGGGAAACTTTACCATTTTGCCGTTACCACAACATCATTAGGCTTGTTCCCGAACCGTGTATCGGGCATTCAGGGTCAACCCGGAGTCGGCCCGGCCCATGAATTGTTTGATTGGGCCCAGCCCACTACAAGGCCCGGATATGATAAGACGATGGCTGTAAGAAATTAGTTTTTCGTAATTTCTGGGTCCACTCCACAGAGATTTCTGTTTACTTGTTTGCTTTGAAGGCTGCTTTTGGACTGCCTCCCTACTGGGTGTTGCTGTTGTTAACTGGCCCAAAGAAGAGCTAAACCCGCCGGACGTTGGCCATGACTTGCCCGCGTATTTAGACCGGGCCATGGGGGGTCTTTCTCATTTTACTCTCATTTTATAAAATTTAACCAATCATGCGAAACTTTGGTATGGGTATGTTTTCGACCACGCTGAAAGTTTTACGATATCGCTTAATTCGATTTTTTTGATTCGTAAGGGGTGACCAAGAGAACCGAAAAATTCTTATCGGCGATCTTGATGAACCGTTGTAGATATATAACTGTTTTCTGAGCCGTTGTACTTAATTTGAAGTCAGTTTTTCGATTCAGCGTTTTGTTAGCTCAGTATAAGCTAAATTTGGAAGCTTAAGATGTAAGCGTGTAGCGAGTTAGCGAAACGTTGAATCGAAAAACTGACATCTGATTCTTGCTTGACAATCTCGCATACGCATACACTTAAGCAAAATTGGCGACAAACATTTTCGGTTTCCCTTGCGAACATAGCAAATAGAAAAAATGAATTTCGCGAAATCGAAAAATTTTGCGATGTTTGAACTCAGCGTTGTCCAAAACATTATATACCAAACTGTTGCTTGATTGGTCAAATTCTAAAAATGTTAGCACTTGTGGGGGGGTAAAATAGAAATACCGACCCGTGCTGTGTAGTGGTCTCGGGCCCGACCCAAACAATTTCTTATCGGAACAAGACTACACTGCACTCCTCTTTATTTTTTGTTAGCTTTTGTGTGGCTTTTCTGTGTGCAACTTTAGCTACACTTTGCGAAAAACCACTCTAAAAATCACCCTGATTTACGATCGACTAGAACGACATTCACTCATTCAAAACATTCAAAACTATTAAGTAACCTTTTTGCTGCATTCTTGCGACAGGTTCCAGCTCTACGCTGGAAGCTGCCAGCGCCCAGCAGCTGTGCCTGTTGTTTGGATACATCGTGAGCTTACATCGTGTGCATTCATTAGCGAGAATTGCTTTAGTGACTAAAATGCATAAAATAAATGCATAAAATGCAGAAAATGCTGAAATGTACTAAAAAGCGTTATTAAAAGCACGATGTTTTTCCATTTATTTTTTACAGCCACCTCACCCCAGTCGGTGCTCCGGTTAGGGGTAGTGCCAGCTTAGAACGTATGCATTTTTGAGGGAAGGGGGATGCTGACACTGACTAGCAATTATCCAAGGTGTTCTACAAGGCTATCAGGATCTCTATTACGTCCACCGAAATGGAGGTACAAACCAGGGGCCAATGTTATAAAGCTATCGGTTAAATGGCTAACCCAGTTTAGAAACTGGTTATTAACCCAAACCCAATGTTATGAAAAGGGAGTTAGAAAAACCGGGTTTTGCTTATGGGGTTTGGGTTAGGGTTAGGGCCAACCCTCAGTCCAACGTTACAACCTGGATAACATATATCTGGGTTTCATTCAAACTCTGGTTAATATTGAGGTGAAATCCTGCTGCAAATCTCAACCTTCCTCAGTGAGGAGGGTTAGGAAGTTAACCCGGACGCGACTGAGTAAAAAATCAGGTGGAAAAATTTTTGAAAACTAGTTTTGATAGTGGAAATACACTTTTCATATTGCTTTTCCTCATGATGGGAATTTTTAAACTTCATTTTTTACTTCAAATTTAAGTCATTCGATATCGATTCAGATAATTGGTTTTGGATTTGTACGTAACTGTTCCCAAAAGAAGGGCAAATTCCACTTTCAAAAAAATGTGGATGAGAATTTCAACAAATGAAAATTTTGCCAATTCTACTTATTCTCAGTCTCCATTTACTGCTATACATAATTTTGCTAAACTGGCTGCTCGCTAACCAGCAGATGAACACTGGTTCTAGTCTCGACATGCGTTCAATTTTTCTCCTGCGTGATTGTGTGTTACACTCATTCTTGAATTGTATTCAACTGGAAAAAACAGTGTTATACTACCGTAATACACTACAAATTGGAGCATATGTATTAATTATTTTTGGTGATTTTCAGTAAACTGTCTGGGGACGAAGGCGCGAGAGTTGGGCGGATTTCAGCACGTGAAAGGCTGCGATTGTGAGCAGCCCTGCGCGTAAGTTTCAAATTAATTTCTATCACACTTTATCTTTGCAGTTTTGAATTCCACTCAAATGCATTAGTTTAGAAGATAACTAAAAAGATATGGGTCACTGACAATTGCCCTGGTGTTATCCAAAATAACTATTTACCTAAATATACCTACTGAGTTTCATATATTGAACTATCTTTACTTGATTTGTATTGTTTTAGACAGTCAGCTTATGTTATGACCTATTCAGCTGCCAGATGGCCTGGAAAAACAGTACGTGTCAAGAAAGCTCAATATAATAAGTATATAAATAGCTATGAAGTTATATTGCAATCATACTTGACATGGTATAATTGTGTGGTAACAAACACACATAGAGTGGAACTTTAAGTTTCATTTTTCGGAGACTCCGGTTCTTCTGCAGTGAAGGTACTTTTTCGTGTCCTGAGATTTGCCAACGTATGAACTCACTATTACGTGTCTCTTATTTTCGACACTGGCGCTGGTCTTGTAGCCTGCATCCTTGCCCATTGCTTGTTGCTATGTTTCAGGCTCCGAAATGTGGCACAGAACCCGAGTGCATCGAAGATTTTAGGTGAGCCCATGAAGATCTCAGTCATGCATACTATTCAATAACTTTGTGTTTATTATATATGACCTGTGCTGAATTGCTTGAGTTTAAGCTTTAATAAAGAGTGTACTATAGATAGTTAGAGTATAATCAATTTTTGACAATATTTTAGACTGAACGCAGCTCAACTGGAAGTATTTTATGAACAAATGAGTTACGAAACAGTTGACGAAGTTGAAGCCTATGGGGTTAGTCAGCTTCTATGTATTTTATTTACTCCATTTTAGCCACACAGATAAAGGCATCGAGTCCTGTTCAAGCATTTCAGATAGCAAGCGATTAAGGTCTGACCAAAAAATGTGGAAAGCAAAAAATGCAACGAGCGGAAGAGAAAGCCTTTGGAGGAAGGTCCTTTTCGAAGTGATTCAAAATGTAATCTCACCCGTATCAATGCCAACCTAAATCAAAAATAGTAGACTGTTAAAGAGGAATAAATTAAAATATTAATACACAACTTATGGGCATTTGCTTGTTTCAGATTGTTAGCTTGCTGGCTGACTTTGGAGGGCAAATTGGTAAGAATTTTATGTCTTTCATTAATTAATTCATGTGTTTATTTTAATTTCCAATGAGCACCTCACCAAAGTTAGCATGTAAATAAATCAGACCAGACCGTGTACGTATTATCGTCAACCAATGGCACTTTGATGCGATTGTGTCTGTGTGGCCCAATTTGCAGCAGAGTCATAGCTAGGAAATACTACAGGGTTATTTTCAACACAACCATGATTTTTTTAAACCTTATTGAAAGAAGTGGATGAAAGACAACACCTCTTATGACCCAAACCGTTGTCGTTTTA
Organism: Trissonchulus latispiculum; assembly: GCA_030248195.1. Classification (NCBI taxonomy): domain Eukaryota; kingdom Metazoa; phylum Nematoda; class Enoplea; order Enoplida; family Ironidae; genus Trissonchulus; species Trissonchulus latispiculum. The sequence goes on along the minus strand of JASAND010029369.1, from coordinate 10,523 downwards.
TGCACCACACTGATCCTGTATCGACTGGAGTCACTAAGGGAACAGTCGTATCAAAGTAAACTATGGAAGGAAGCAACTAAGAAGGAAGCCAAAAATCAGTCAGATTTGTTTTAGTCTGGTCGCTCATAAACACTGGTCTAATAATGTCATAACCGGACTCCACGCGAGATCTCGTAGGGCGTTCGCTTACACATGTTATTTTGACATGATATTTACTATTAGCCAATCAGATTCGTTTTAGTTCAGTCACAGGCTCAACAGTGATAAGCGCTACCACAGCCAAGATTTCGTCCTTGATTTGTGGAGCATCTAGCAAGCTTTGTCTATTAGAAGCATCTGAGTGTCTCACTCTTCCTATTATAAACTCTCTTAGGCCTTAGTCAAGAAAGGGTAGAGTAGAGCTAATTACCAAATTCGGTCCTTTTCATATAAAGAGTTGAAAGAGGGAAACTCAAGCTGGAGTGGACTTAAAAAACGAATTAAAACAGTCAATTCCAACTCAACTCAACTCGACTCTACGCTTTCCTGAAAAGGCCCGAAGTGGTATTTGTTTGATTTAGGCCTCTGGATGGGCTTCAGCGTAATCACTGTGTTCGAGTGGCTCGTCCTGGGTCTGAGTCTCTGCACGTACTGCTGTCGCCGTCGAAAGGGGGACGACAAGAACGGACTCCACTCCGCCAGAGATCTGGAGAGACCCATTCATGTCACCACTAAATATGATATTGCCTATCCTACGGTTGAGGATGCCTAGAGATCCCTTCAACCGTCCATTATGATCTGTTCCCCAGTTTCTAGCTTTTGCAATGCAACCGTCACTTCCAAAGTTTGGAGCAAAGGGGCAAATTAATGGAACAGTCTTTTTGTAGTATATACTGTTATCATCTGTAGCAACATCTCAGAAAGATTTCAAATTGCTGTTTTAATTCGTCCGCCTGCGTGCGTAATGTTATATCAGCCTTTCACAACTGAAACTGAAATGAAAACGATAATGTTTGCTTTCATGCTGCATCGTTCTTTTCCTTCCTAGAGAATCTTGTGGCTGAAACTGTTATGAAACTATAGTACGACCAAAAAATGTGTGTACAAACTTCGACCGTTTGTAGGAGATTAACCTTTGGAGTAAACCCCGACAATGTATATATTTTTAGAATCCTCAGGAACTCGAAATTTCGAAAATCCGGAAAATTCCGGAATTCCGGGTTTTATTCACGGAAAATCTAAAATTTTTAGTTTTTCGCCAAATTTTTATCGCAATCAAAATTTTGTTTTCACGATCGAATAGAGCTGGTCCCGCTGCATATTTTTGCTCTTACAAGTTTTTCACGAAAATGCACCCAGTTTCCGGAATTCCGGGTTTTCTAAATTTCCGGATTTTAAAAATTTTCTCCAATACCCACAAGATGGGTATCATTCAAAAGCTTTTATCGAGCTGAACAACTTTTGTAATAGAATGAACCCTTGAAAATGCACACATTTCCCGGAATTCGAGAAAACAGAATTTTCCGGGATTTTCCGGATTTTAAAAATTTTCTCCAATACCCCACAATATGGGTATCATTCGAAAGCTCTTGATGAGCTGAACAAATCTTGTAATAGAAGCAACTCGCAGAAATGAGCCCAGTTCTCGGAATTCGCTAAAACCTTCTAAGCTAGAGTGAAATCCGGAATACGTGAATTTCGGGAATTTGGTGCATTTTCAGATATTGGTTCTATCACAAGATTTGTTCAGCTCATCAAGAGCTTTCAAATGATACCCATATTGTGGGGTATTGGAGAAACTTTTTAAAATCCGGAAAATCCCGGAAAATCCTGGTTTCTCGAATTCCGGGAAATGTGGGCATTTTCAAGAGTTCATTCTATTACAAAAGTTGTTCAGCTCGAAAAGAGCTTTCGAACGATACCCATCTTGTGGGTATTGGAGAAAGTTTTTAAAATCCGAAAATTTTGAAAACCCGGAATTCCGGAAACTGGGTGCATTTTCGTGAAAAACTTGTAAGAGCAAAAATATGCAGCGGGACCAGCTCTATTCGATCGTGAAAACAAAATTTTGATTGCGATAAAAATTTGGCGAAAAACTAAAAATTTTAGATTTTCCGTGAATGAAACCCGGAATTCCGGAATTTTCCGGATTTTCGAAATCTCGAGTACCTGAGGATTCTAAAAATATATACATTGTTGGGGTTTACTCCAAAGGTTAATCTGCTACAAACGGTCGAAGTTTGTACACACATTTTTTGGTCGTACTATAGTTTTCCTGGAATGTATCTGAAATTACCCATTTTTCCTGGACTCTAGAGTTTGCAAAAATCAATGCTACGATTTGGGGGTTTTCTCATTCATCAATCTAAATTATTCAGAAAATTGTGATGCATGTACATGTTACTGTGTCTGCATTGTATATATACATATGAAAATAAGTATTTATAGTGTCTAATATAAATGTAAATATGTTGCTTTTTCTGCATCTATACATATGATTTCTATGTGGCATGCTTTATGAAGTTTGCATTAAAAGCGTAGCTAGCAGCACCTTAGATCATTCCAAAAGGTAGCCAGCATACATAGGGTCGGATCCTGGGGGCTTGTCCCTCGAAGATTTTGTACCTTGAACAAAAATTTTCGGGGGGGCTTGTACCTCAAGAATAAATTTGTAAAATTTTCAAAAACATGACGCTAATTTTATTAAAATTTGCAATTTTTTATCAAAATTTGCAAGAAATGTTCAATTTTCTGAAAAAACTTCAAAATTTTGCCCGATCTTCCTGAAAAATTAAACATTTTTGCTAAAAAATTCCGGCGAAGCCGGACATTTTTTGAAGTGGAAAAACTAATTTTTTCCGGCTATTTTTGCCTACCCCTTGGCCATTTTGTTCGTTACCCCTTGTTCCCGACGGCGGTAGGGCTTGTACCTTGTCTTGGCTTGGACCCCCCAGACCCCCCGCGTTAACCTATGGTAGCCAGCTATTATCTACACCTTGTGTAAGTGTAAGAGCAAGTTTTAGAATGATTTCTACTGCCACATCCCCCTCACCCAAGTGAGTACTCTAGTTGGGACAGTGTAGGCCAGCGTAGAACGTTGAACATTTTTAGGTGAAGAGGACTGCTGATACTGAATAATTGCTCTAGCCATTGGGTAGTACTACAGTTCAGACATGTGTAGGAGGAAAAGTTTGGGGGGGGAGGTGTGAACCGGCGGCCGGGGGTCGCCGGAAAATCGGAGTTTTTCTTTTTTTGCCCAAAAAACCGAAAAATGCGGATTTTGGGGGGTGAGGGACCCCTCTGGGGGAGGGGGTGTAAACTCCAGGTCTAGGTGGGGGGGGGGTGAAACCCCCCCAAAACAAATGCATGCTATAGTTGTTCTACAAGGCTATCAGAACGTCCATGACCTTCACCGTAAGGAACTAGGAGGTACACTGGATACTCTACGCGATCAGGCTTCTATCGTCTCGAAAAATTGTCCAGCGGGATAACAGACAGAAATAGGTTGCTCAATTCTTTAAATTCTGTAAGGTCAAATTTAATGGACATACTTTAATAAATGGGCTTCACATAATTTATCCTACATTAACAAAACACAAAAGGACATTCTAAATAGTTTCACATCCAAGGACACAAAAAGAGTGTACTACAATTCTTCTACAATCAGGATGACCTGTGACATCGAAAATATTGCTAAAACTATTTGGGGAAATTTAAAACCCACTTAAAGTTGGCAGTGTACTGACTAACCAAACTTTACGAGTGGGAAACTGCGCACAAGGAGATAAACATCAAAGATAAACCCGCACATCAAACCTGGAGGAGATGTAGTTCTAGTCGACCGAAGCTGACCTCGCCAATTTATTCTGTAACCTACCGAACGGAGTTAATCCGCCGATGACAAGCAAAGACTCAAGTATATATGTAGGAAACTACCCCAATTTGCTGAAAGTACACACTTAAAAAGTACTATCTACCTTCCCAAATAAAACTCAGGAAAACCCTACTTACCGACTATGCAATTCTAATACAATAACCTAACTAAAAAGACGCCCTAAAGGTCTAAAGTAGACCACATTTACGAGAAGAAGAACGTGTTTGGGGGGAGGCCCCCGAAAACTATGCGTACAGAAACAGGGAAGAATAATACAACATAAAAATAATTACAGACAAACTTTCTAACGAATTTTTAATAGAAAATAGAGTATTCAAGCCCCAATAATTTTCACAGAATCAGAAGATTACAAAACAATAACTTTCAAAACCTAAGAAATCAACCCACACAAAATGACAGAATAATTTGTCCCTAAGCCGTCTCGGCGCTTACAGATAACTCATAGAAACTACGGGGATAAAGCCTAATAGAAAAGAGTTCAAAAGCTAAAGAAAAGTAAATTTTAAATGTAACGGGAAAGGCTCTACAGGCCACCCTGGAGCTAAGTAAATTTAGAACAAAAATGGTCACCACCATTGAATAGAATTCAATCAATAAAAATTGAAAGTACGCACAGGGACAAAGCGCAAGAAAGAAATACGACTGGACTCGGTAAAGACAAACACCAGACTGAATAGCAACAAGAAACAGTTTGCTATAAACAGATCTTTCAAGCACGCTATAAACAGTTTCAACATTTTAATTAGATTCAAAGTAAAGATGATTAAACTGAAATATTGCCTATTGTCTTGACTGTGTAATTCATAATGGTATTTTTATATCATGAACATTCATGATACCTGCTAGAAACATATTGCTACCATAAGCATTAAAAATAATAAACCTGTCGCACGGCAGTTTTTAGCTGTTGCAGGCTCAAAGGATTTTTAAAGGATAATTGTATAATCTAGAATTAACTTTAAATTTTAATTGTTTGCAACAGTTATAACAAAATAGTGGATGTCAGAAGTTTTAAAAAATTCCAAAAAGTCATCTACAATACTTTTGCACGTTTAGAATTTTATATGTACAATTTTAAAAATATTGTAACCCTTTCTATCCTGATAAACTTGGCATATTATTTACTAAAATAAAACATGTTGATAAATATAAAAATGCATTGAAAATAAGAATCATCTATGAATACGTAACATGGATTCATAGATATAGCATTTATATAGCATATATGTAGCATACAGCATAGATATAGCACATTTCTGCTCAGTATACTCAAGAATTTATTTTACAATCAAGTATATACTTTCATATGTATGCAATGCAACTTTAAACAGAATACAATTAATCATTTAACTTTAGCAACTTTACAATCTCCCATCTAATGAGATTTGGATTTGACTAATGTATGGCAGCAAATCGCCTATTTGCAACCTTAACAATATGGGGCGTTAAATATACACTCTAGCGATTGGATCCGGCTCCGGCTCCGGCCGGAATTACGACATCCGGCTCCGGCTCCGGCCGGAATTACGACATCCGGCTCCGGGTAACCGGAGCCGGAGTATCTCGAAACACGAAACACTGCTGTTCATATTTAATTTATTTTGAACTATATCGTCAAATGTTACTCCATTTAAAATGGCAATTTTTCAAATCGATTTCTCGATTTCTCGACATCGATTTATCAAAACTACTCGGCAGATTCCAGAGGTTTTTGGCAGAGTGGAAATTCGCACTTCTGCTGAGGGACGTTTTGCATGGTTTGGTCTAAAACATAACGAGTAGCAAGAAATCTCAATGCGAAGTCGCGAAATTTCATGTTATATATCCTGCATTTACCGATTTTCTTGACCTTTAAACCTTCCGAGCCAAATCCAAAAAACCTCCTTCGCCCATAGGTCCTTCATAGTGTGGCGCAAAAAGAACTTTTGGCCGTTTCTACAGTTTTGAGAAATCGATGTTCAAAAATGTTCTGGCTTATTTTCATTGGGGGGGCGGGGGTGGGGCCGCCCACTCGGCAACGTCCCCCCATTCGAGGTTCCCTCCATAAAAGCCCAGCATAAATTTTGACCTCCCCCCATAACCCAAAAAATTGAATTTTGTTAATTTATACCCTAAGTTTTCAAAAATTTTTCCGGCTTCGCCGGAATTTTATCGAAAATTTTGCTATCATAGCGTTAAAAACACCTAAAAATAGTCGTTCTATTAGCGATTTTATGCAGGTTTTACACAAAAAAAGGAAAAAGTTGCAAATTTTTTTCAAAAACATGCCCCCCCCCATTTTTGGTGAGCTCCCCATCGATGGGGGGCAACTTTGAGGCCCCCATAAATTTTGGCCTAAAAATAAGCCAGATGTTTGTTCTATATCAAGCCAGCTGTCTCAGAAAATTTTTGCTATTTTTACATGAATTTTTCTAGTTTCGTAAATTCGTGTGAATGTCCTGATTATAAGCTTTAAAACGATGTATAAAGCTTTTTCTAACTCCGAAAATTGCAAAAGTTCTAGCGTTTTAAAAAATCACTACAAAATCACTGCACAAAAGGCTACCAGCACGTTAAGCCATCACCAATATGTGATTCTGGAAGTCAGACCAGGGGCGAGTGTTATCAAGCATCTCATCCCGGGTTGAAACGTCAACCCGGATTGAGTTTGGGGTTGAAAATGTTAACCCAATGTTATCAAAACTGGGTTGAATAAACCTGGGTTGAAATAGCGGGGTTGGGGTTGAGATTTATGTAGGTTGAGTTCCAATCCAGTGTTATCATTAAATTTTGGTTGAAAATTTTGGTTGGTTTTCGGGTCAAAATCGCAGAATCTCAACCATCCTCAGCTGGGAGGGTTGAAATTTCAACCCGGGTTGAGATAACGGATATCCAGCCTTTCGTTCTAGTTTAATCAATTTGCCATAGCTGGCGAATGGAACTAGGAATAGCCGAATCTTAAAAAACTAAAGAAAGATAATTCAATATTTCGTGAATCATGGCATGAATAAATCAAAACAAAAATGCAGGATTGTAATAAAATGAAGAGCCCGTTTATCCAGTCTTTTTCCTGCTGCGCCTCGGCGCAGCAGGTCTTCTATAATCGGTTTTTGAAAGAATTTTGTATGTCTGCAGTGCTTTTCATAGTCCTTCTTATGAAATCCTGATGGTACGTGTTAAAAAGAACTCAATGATTCTGTAATTATGCAAATTAGGTATGTGTTACGTGGCCTATATCTTCGGAAGGATCGCTATTTAGGAACACCGGCTGGTTGATACAGTGAAAACACAAATAACAAATATATGTCAATGTAATACAATTGATTAACTCATGCTAAATTGCTTTGCTTCCAATTTGCGTTAACGAATGTGTAAAGATGTTTAATTTCAATTTTACCAGCTGGTGGTGGTCGGTTTTACTGTCGTTTTGCACTCTTGCCTTTAGTCAACTAGCACCATCATAGTTGAAGGAAAATACTAGCTCGCAGCAGGTCGATTGATACCCAAATGTATCAATTAGCGTCATCAGCCTAAGTTCTACACGAAACACTGCTAATTTTGCACAAAGCTGTTGCTTGTTCATAAATTTGTTTCGCCATTTTTGTGGTCGCAATAAGTGTTTTATTTGCCACTATATCAGCGCATGATAAACTAAAGAGTTTTGCATAATTATCGCTGCGAATGTTAGTTGCGTTTAATTTTCCGTTACACGCCTTCAATTTCAGCAGCAGTTGGAACAGCAGCATTCTTCTCGCTAAGGCTATTTTTGGGTTGAAACCTGGGTTCAAATCGGGGTTGAAACCGCTCAACCCGGGTTAAGTAAACCCAATCCCAAAAATGTTTGATAACATTGGGTTGAGCAGCGGGGTTTAGCCAACCCGATAATTTCAGGGTTGAACCCAAAAATGGGTTCCACCCGGGTTGAACTCTACCCGATTTTGATAACATTGGCCCCAGGGATTTTGTTTCAAAATTAACATTAACATTAAGCAACATTATTGTTACATTTACAACGTCTCCGAAGATTTGCAATACTTTTAGTGAAAACGGAACCTGTTTTAAATTCAACACTTCGAACTCCAGCTGTTTTAACAGATTTTGTTAAACCTGTTAACTGCAAATCAAAGAGCAATGACAAGAGAAATTATACACAAACCATAGTCATACAACCCAAACTAACATAGCCTGTCGCGCCTGTGGGCGCGACAGGAAAAACGCATTGATGCTAAAGATCAGTGTTGACGTTTATACCGGAATAATTCTTGAACCAAACTGCTGGGGCAATTTCATGAAACCAAGAGTACATAATATAAGAGTATAACACTAAGCCTATTCTCTGTAATCAGTTCAAACAATATGGTCTGGGCGCTATAGGCTGACAGCCCTCCCACAAATTGGTCGCTTCACTTGAAACAGGTTCACCCTCTAAGATTAAAAGTTTACACTCAGCTCGAAAATACAACTACTCAGCTGGTTGCCTATTACATCAGCTTTGTCAAAAGGGCGGTCGTAATTGAGACCCCCTTGACCTCCCTGCCTTCCCCCTTTCATGTCAGCATTGCATAACTGCCAATTTCGGCAGGAATTCCCCTTAATTTACAAGAAAACACATGGTTATTTACTTTACTACAACAATTACACAATATTCAAGAACATTTACACAATATCACAGTTTCTCTTCTTTAATTCCTGAAATAACAAAAAAGTACAAGTTAAATTACACATTTTTATTCCTACGTTTTGGTTTTAATTTTATTCCTTAAGGAGTTTTCAACTCCTCCCTTTTCTCTTTTCCTTTTACGGGTCGGCCTTTCATCTTAGGCCGCCCGTCTGTTTGTCTGGAGAGCGTGGAGAGCTCTCCCAGACCTTACGTGAACGAATGCCATTCATGCATTCATTCACGTAAGTCCCATAATAGTGACCTCACAAGGGTCACCGCTGACCTCCCACCCATATAAGGCTGAATCCAGCCTTTACACTACTCAGTACAAATATAGGTAAACAAATATGTACATATATATATATATATATATATATATATATATATATATATATATATATATATATATATATATATATATATATATGGATGTAGATATAACAATATTAGGTACTTAAGTAGTTAATTACTTAGGTAAGTATTAGTAATACCAAGAGTACATAATACATAAGAGTATGACAGCTGGCATACTCTATGTATTATCAGCTTGCACATCCTCTGCACGCTAACGGCTGACCCCCCCCCCGCAAATTGGACCCCAGTGACCCCCCCGCAAATTAGTACCCAGTCGAAACGGGGGTACGCTCACTCGTTCTATGCTTGTGTGCTAAAGCTCGAAAACACAAGCACTACGTGCACGAGTTTTGTGTCTGTTTCGAGCTTTAGAACACATTCATAGCGGCTAAAATTTTTTGAAGTGAAGGGTCCAATTTGCGGGGGGTCAGCCGTTAGTGTGCAGAGGCTGTGTCAGGCTTATAATACATAGAGTATGACTGCTGTCATACTCTTATGTATTATGTACTCTTGGTAATACTAAAGTCTGACACAAAAATGTGTGTACAAAATCTGTAAGGCCCCCAGTGAACTCAATATACGTCGTAACTCCATAAAACCATATATTTTCGGAATCCTTGCAGCGAGACAAACATTTTCATAAAATTTAAAATTTTTTAAAATTTCAAAAATTTAAAAATATTGGTTTTTCGGGGAATTTTTTCGGACTGTTCAAGCTATGCAGCTCATTCTTTCAGAAAACTTTTCCCGTCCGAAGACGCATCGATTGACACAAGAACGAAAAAATCGGTTGAGAAATAAGCATTTTATTAAAAAAAATCGTTTTTCCATTTCCTTTGATGTTTGCCGCTTTTTGCAACTTTGACTGGTTATTACTCGCGACTCGCTCAACGGAAAATTTTTTCGATTAGATTTTCAGGACCGCCTGGGCGCCTGCTTTCACCTAATATATGTGGTATTTCAAATTTTGAAAGTCGATTTTTTTGAAAAATACCACTTTTTGACCCAAAATTTATGCATAACGATTCTAGCAAAAGTGAGTAAAATAACATAATCATAAAAGCTTACACTGCTTCCGTCAAATCACGGCGGCAACATCAAAGGGAGCCAAAAACCAGCTGAAATAAGGGATATTGTTTAAAAATTCATTGCTGGCGCAATATAAGTCGTAGTAACAAAAGCTTTATTTAGTTTTATTCAGCTCAGCTTGAATTTTATGATTATGTTACTTCTACTCACTTTTGCTAGAATCGCTATGCCGAAATTTTGGGTCAAAAAGTGGGATTTTTCAAAAAAATCTACTTTCAAAATTTGAAATACCACATATATTAGGTGAAAGCGGGCGCCTAGGCGGTCCTGAAAATCCAATCGAAAAATTTTTCCGTTGAGCGAGTCGCGAGTAATAACCAGTCAAAGTTGCAAAAAGCGGCAAACATCAAAGGAAATGGAAAAACGAAATTTTGGAATAAAATGCTTATTGGTAAAATATATGGTTTTATGGAGTTACGACGTATATTGAGTTCACTGGAGGCCTTACAGATTTTGTACACACATTTTTGTGTCAGACTTTAGGTAGTTTATGTTATTAGTTTAAACTTAGGTACCTATGTGTCTTACGTAAGTTGTTTTTCATATTGGGTCCTTGGTGGACCAAGT
>JASAND010029368.1:0-26306 GCA_030248195.1 Trissonchulus latispiculum | reverse complement strand
CAATCAAACTAGATAAGGTGAATTGGTAAGCTTTGGGAGACAGGTTAAAGTCCTCAGTATGCTATTCCTATGAGCCTGCTAGAAGAGAGAAATTTTTGAAGCAAGCAGACTGCTAGCAGGGAGAAAGACTTTTGACAGCTTTGAGTCCTCAGTATGTTATTCCTATGAGCCTACCAGAAGGCGGCTAGTAGGGAGAAAGACTTTTGACAGCTTTGAGTCCTCAGTGTGTTATTCATATGAGCCTGCTAAAAGGCAAGGAAGAGAAAAAATTTTAAAGCAAGCAGGCTGCTAGCAGGGAGAAAGACTTTTGACAGCTTTGAGTCCTCAGTATGTTATTCCTATGAGCCTACCAGAAGGCTGCTAATAGGGAGAGAAAGACTTTTGACAGCTTTGAGTCCTCAGTGTGTTGAAGATATGAGCCCGCTAGTAGGGAGAGAAAAACTTTTAAAGCAAGTAGGCAGCTAATAGGGAGAAAGACTTTTGACAGCTTTGAGTCCTCAGTGTGTTATTCATATGAGCCTTCGAAAAGGCAAGGAAGAGAAAAATTTTTAAATCAAGCAGGCAGCTAGCAGGGAAAAAGACTTTTGACAGCTTTGAGTCCTCAGTGTGTTATTCATATGAGCCTGCTAGAAGGGAGAGAAAAATTTTTAAAGCAAGCAGGCAGCTAGTAGGGAGAAAGACTTTTGACAGCTTTGAGTCCTCAGTGTGTTATTCATATGAGCCTGCTAGTAGGCAAGGAAGAGAAAGATTTTTGACAGCTTTGAGTCCTCAGTATGTTATTCCTATGAGCCTGCTAGAAGAGAGAAATTTTTGAAGCAAGCAGGCTGCTAGCAGGGAGAAAGACTTTTGACAGCTTTGAGTCCTCAGTATGTTATTCCTATGAGCCTACCAGAAGGCTGCTAACAGGGAGAGAAAGACTTTTGACAGCTTTGAGTCCTCAGTGTGTTGAAGATATGAGCCCGCTAGTAGGGAGAGAAAAACTTTTAAAGCATGTAGGCAGCTAATAGGGAGAAAGACTTTTGACAGCTTTGAGTCCTCAGTGTGTTATTCATATGAGCCTTCGAAAAGGCAAGGAAGAGAAAAATTTTTAATGCGTCTGTCAAAATAACGCTGGCATACTATGTTAGGAGACTACATGAATTTAACAAATTTCTACTTATAAGTATTATTTTTATGCAAAAAACTATAAATTTACGTAGATTCTACGTAAAGGTTGAGTTTAAATAAAGAAATATGCATGGAAATAAAAACCAGTTGTGCGCAAACTTATTTATGTACGCAAAATTTCGGGTTAAACTTTATCTTCTAGGAAAAGTTGGGATAAAATACTACTTAAACTTAGTGGTGGCCTTTAAAAATTATGAACATTTATCATTCATCAAATTTCTTCAGGTCTGGAATTTAAGCTAGAATTCTGCGTAAATTTATTCAGTCTGGCGACATTTAAGTATCAGCTATTAAAAACAACAGGTGAGTTACACAACAGTGTTTGGCCTTGCTTTAGACCACATTCCATGGTGTATAGAGTTTCGTACTTTGCAACAAAATAATAGAACAATTAGCTTTCATCATTATATTTAGAGTAAACTTAATAAGAAACGACGTGCAGAAAAGAAAGTGGGGGCAATGAAATGTGAAATATATAAATGTGAATGTGGAATGAATATATATGCGTTTGAATGTGGAACATATATAAATGTCTTTTTAACACCACTGATAAAGACGCGATTAATTAAAAATGAAAACTTAGCATTTCAATAGCGATAGCTTAAAGTTTCCAAAAATGAAGTCTTTATAGTTTTGTGTGCATATTTCGAAAACCTCTTCCAATGCAAAACAGAAAAACCTATACCTATGGTTGAAAAGCGTCTAGACTTAAGGGTTATAGCGACAATAGCTAGCTAGCTAGACTAGCGGCAATGTTTCCGACTTTGACAAGCTACTGTTCGCTCAGTACTTGATATAAAAGTTTTTCGTTTTCATTTTCGGAACCGCTTAGGCATCTGTTTAGACGTAATAAAAGCCTTTTTACAAAATTTGGAAGTTGGTTTTTTCCAAAAATTCACTTTTGACCCAAAATTTCAATGTACTGGTATAGAAAAATTGAACGTAGAAAAACCATGCTAAACATTCTATTTTGGCTGAATCCACGGATGTCAAAATGTTGCCGATACGACGCATATTGCGTCTGCTCTAAATATTAAAAATTTGTCCTGGTTTTTGGCATGCATACGTATTCCAAAGAAAGTCCTCAAAAAACATATTTTATATTTTTTGAATTTTTTAAAATTTTAAATTTTATAAAAACTTCTCTCATCATGACAATTCAGAAAATATATATGATGGGTCTCCGGACTCTGATGAATATTAAATGCAGTATAAGTGATCATAGGTTTTTACACACGTTCTTGTGTCAGAGTTGATTTGGCCTTAAGCTTCATAATAACGGACCGCATAAAAATAATCAATACACGAAGCAAATGCAATTATCACATATTAAATATGTTAATAGCTAATATTTACAAACGGTCCATAATAATCTACGTAAAATCAAAATCGGGGACTCCTTCCAGTGTGAATTAGCCAACTTAACAATTTTTGCCGATTCTTCTTAAAAGCAGAACTATTGCATGCAGAATGTTTATTAGCATTTTACGTAAAAATTGTATTTTATAGAAAAATGTTGCGTAAATTTACAGCGAGCAAAATATTAGTTCTAAAAATAATCGCATTTATGCTTTTCCACTTTAAATCTCGAAAGTAACATAATTTCTGCGTGAAGCGAACTAAAAATTCATTACGAATCTCGATAAATTCACGTAGTCTCCTAACCTAGTATGCCAGCGGTATTTTGACAGACGCATAAATCAAGCAGGCAGCTAGCAGGGAGAAAGACTTTTGACAGCTTTGAGTCCTCAGTATGCTATTCCTATGAGCCCGCTAGAAGGCTGCTAGTAGGGAGAAATAATTTTGACAGGTTTGAGTCCTCAGTATGCTATTCCTATGAGCCTGCTAAAAGGCAGCTAACAGGAGACTCATGTCATCTGAAGTACCTAACTACAAATTTTGGATTCCTTAAGTGTTTATTTTCTTCCTTCCATTTCAAGGTTAGTATAAAGGTCCAGATGGTATATAGAAGAATAAAGGCAAGGAAAATTTAGTTATTTAAGGAAAATGGAAAAAATTTGTAGAAATATAGTTGGCCTTTACAACTCTGAAGCAAATAGGTAGCAGAAGCGTCATTGACAAACAGTCAGGTAAATAAAAGTTTGAAAATGTTACTTAATTAAATTTACGTACTTAATTAGACAGTTAATTAACAAACACTACTTAGACAGGTAAACAAACTATAGTCTAGCAAACTTAAAGTTAAATTTCGTAGGTAAAGTTATATACAATATAGTCCAATAACACTGTGTTAAAAATTTAGTACAATGTTACAAAGCTAGTCCAAGCTAAAGGCAAAATTGGCCAATAATGACCTTGAGAACATCTGCCTGCATGATTAATGACCTAACCTGTATGATTAATTAGCTCCCATTTGACTCCAGCACACCTGTACAAACTGGTCCCATTTGTGCTGACCTATACTACTTCGTTTTGTAGTTTCACTAAAAATATCGTTATTATCAATTTTAAAGAAAGATTTTGCCAGAATATTTATTACAGCAAAATTGCTTATTGCGTCAGAAACGGCAAGACAGGGTCTTTCGAAAAGTCTGTATGATGTCTATTGTTGTTCAAGTTGTCGACAATATGCTATTCAAACTGGTCACTTTTTACAGTTCCACAATCTATAGCAAAAAAATAAACGAAGCTACAATTTTAGAACAAAGTATGCAACTAAACAGAAAACCAACAACTTATCAGTGTTTTAATTGCCGTGACCGTATATTTAGAGGAAAGCAGTTGATTTCTTGGTTGAGGATGAGGGTATCACTCTGAGGAGACTCATATGATATTATTTTTAACTTTTATAACTGAAGTTAAATGCAATAACTGCTGACGTCCCAAATCTGAAAGTTTTATAATAGGGACGAGACGTTCACGCTGCTGATTGCCTTCTTGAGAGCATTCTTGAGAGCTGGCTGAATAAAGTATTTGCTTTTTTTTTTTTTTTAGTTCGCCTCACTCCAGTTAGCTCACGCCGGTTAGGAGTGGTGTCAGTACTGCACAAATTTGATTTTTGACTGGGGAGGGGGAACTGACACCGACTAATTGCCTTCGCAATTAACCGAGGCGTTTGACAAGGCCGGCGATGTGCCTATTGCTGCTTATGCAATAAGCCCACCGCGGCAGCTCCACCCTAAGGCGGCCACCCCTTGGAATCTCGGTGAATTGCCAGCGGGGGGATAGCAGAAATTGGATGCTAGAACTTATTTTTTCCAAGTTCTAGACTTGACATGATCCTCCACTTTATAGCGCAGCAGTACGAAACCACTGCGCTAACGGAGGTTCAAAGTATTTGCTGTTTGTGCTAAATTAAAATTCAAAGTGTTGGATATCAAAACTTTGGAGAAAAAACAGGAGAAAAAACCTGAAATAATATGTTTACATGCAGAAAATTTGAAAATTTGTAAAGACCGGGTCCAGACCGGGTCAGAGCCTCTGACCCGGTCCACTTAGTGACCCGAACTGACCCGGTGACCCGGTGACCCGGTTTCATCTCTGCTATTGGAGTACTCTTAGCATTATATACTTAAATTAATTGGAATTAAAAATTAGTTGACATCAAGAGTTTATCTGTAATAGGATCCCCGTGTAAGTCGTGTTACATAAAGCGTAAAACTTTTCGAATTTCTGGGAACAAGTCTGTGAATGGAAAAATAATTTTCTGTTCTCCGCTACCGCATTCGGGTTGTATAAATAATCCATTACACTGTTCGTCAGATGCATAAGAGCCAGATGTTTTGAATTAGGTTTCGGATTTACAATCTTTGTGGTTTTTACTTTTTCCTATCTGAATATTCAGCTTCACTTAACCACTAACTCCCGCCAGTAGATCACTACCAACAGGACGTCAGTTCTGCTAATGGTCGTGTTTTCTGTCCGTGACCTCAATTTTATTCTTGTCCATTACCTGAAGGACTTTGGAGAGCAGCATTAGATTCAGTATGCGTCAGTCCTCACACGAGTGTGTGACATGTGCTAAGCTCCTAGTAAACATCGACCCCATACTTAAAAACGTCTGTTGCAGCAGGAGCCATCTGAAGCTTTCGTTCGGTTTCTGTTCAGTTCATTAATAGTATGAGTTATGCCCAAAAATCGTATCTATATTTTGATAGTTTTTCAGCATATATATATATCTTGACACATACGATTTTGTTATATTGTGTGGCCTCGTTTAAAAGAACCAATACAATTAGTGGAGATGCCAGAATAGTGCAAGATATGAGGAATTGCTTGCGTCTCGTGTGTGGTCGCGGATCTTGCCCAGATTCCGCAAAACTTGACCTGATGAGATGAAATTTGATATGGACAAGAGTACATATAAGAGTGTGCCACTAGGCACACTTATGTTATCAGAGCAAAAACTGCTTTGCTTGCTAACGGCTGACCTCTCCCCCGCAAAATAGACCAACCACTTCAAAAAATTTCGTGCGCTATGTTTGTGTTGTAAAACCCGACGCAGGCACAAAATTCGCTAACACACTGCTTGTGTTTTCGAGCTTAAAATTAACATAAACATAAAATTATGAACTTAAGATAAACATATAGACATAGAGCGAGTGAGCGTACCTCCGTTTCGACCAGATACTGATTAGCGGGATGGGGTCACTAGGGTCTAATTTGGAGGGGAGGGACTGTCATGAACAGAGCATAGTTTTTACTCTCATGACATGGAGTGTGCCCAGGGGCAGGCATACTCTTATATTATGTAGTCTTGGTATGGGTATGTTTTCGACCACGCTGAGGTCAAATATTGCAAATTATTTTGATTTCGCGAAATTAGATTTTTTCGATTGGTACCGAACGAAGGGATGATATTGATACCGAACTAACGAAAAGCTGAATCGAAAAACGGACTTCAGATTTATGTTCTGCGACTCCGAAACTCTATGCATACGTATACACATTTTCAGCAAAAACGAAGACAAAAAATTTTTCGGTTCCCCTTAGCCCCACTTACGAATCAAAAAAATAGAATTGCTCGAAATAAAAAAATTTTCTATAATTTAACTCAGCGTGGTCGAAAATATACCCATACCTAATTTCAGCGCATTAGGTTAAGTTTTGCGGAGTTTGGGCCTGAGGGCTGGGGTTCCTGAAAAGATCCGTGGTCGCTCTAATATATAGATATATACAATTAATGAGTGTTCAACTTCCCTCGTTTTAGTAAGTAACAAAAGTCGAAAGCTTCCTTAGACAAAGCAATGAAAAACGGAATAGTTTTCCTTGTGTTTTACATTCATTGAAGATTGCGGCAGTTGACAAACAAATGAAGGGGACAGAGCAACAGGGAAATCAGAGAATTAAAAGAGCAGTTTTCTTTCAGATTTGCGTAGGTATTTTACTGAACTCAAGTTTGCAACATTTTGTTTAGTGTATGTAAAAGCATGATTCCCTGATTTCGCAAGCTTTTTGCCTTTGACACAACATTAACCATTGCGCGTTGACGCGCATACCGATTAAAAGTTTGTCTTTCGAGTAAAATTGAAGTAGCCCACAGCTTGACCATTTGAGGTGAATTTAATGATGCTAGAAATTTGTGCGAGTTACAGGAAAAACAAAACTATTTGAAAATAGTAGCAGATGACACGGCCTTGGAATTTTCTAGTGATTTTCCTAAAATTGGTCAGTTCAGTCAGGCTTTGCAGTTTGCACATGCTTGTACTCAATATTTCATTGACTGCGTACAATGTCCGTTGAATAGCAGTTTTCAGTGAAAGTAAAACTTTTGCCAAGAATTGAAATTGCGTGCTGGCGGGGCCTTTAATCACAGCAAATGTTGAAGGCATTAGTTTTGTCAAACTTTGTAGGGTCATGTTGCAGTCTTTTTTCATGTGAAAAGGAAAAGTTTTCAAACTTTCCAGATTCATGGCCACCCCCGGTTGCAATTTCATTTCAGGTTGATTCAATTTAAGAAAACTGAAGACAGCTGAATATGAAATTGTAAGATGTTGATTTGTGTAATAGGTGGAAGGAAAAGTATTTGTAAAAATTGCGTAATAAATTGCGTTAGTCTAGCAGTAGTGTATCTTGCTGTGATGGGGCTGATTTGGCCTTCGACAGTGTTTGTGTCATGATACTACATTGCACACAACTCCAGTAATGACGAACTTTCACTTTCTCAACTTTCATTTATTTCGTTTGATCATTTTCCTTTTCGCATTTCAATTCAGATTTTCATCGCCATGCAACCACCGGTTTATGAAAGCTGTAAGTTACATTAAGCTTGGTTAGTTATATAGCTTATGCTTTATTATGTCCAGTAATTATAGTATAATGCCTGCTGAATAGTGATGTGGATCGGATCGGCGGGATCGGATTGGCTTGACTTTTCTGGATGGTCGATGCGCAAATGATGCAAATTTTGGAATTTACACAAAAATGTTGCTATTTTTTGAAAAAATTTCCAAAGATTTTCAGAAACAGTAGTTTTTGGCATATCCAAAAAACTGCAGGCATTAGTTGGTATGCCGATAATATCTTTGTTCAAGGAAAGTAACGTTACTTTTGCTCCGTCCCCTTCAATTTGAAGGAAAATCCGGCATTTTGCTACAGTAGTATTTTCCTAATTCTAGTTACAGCTTTTGCTGAAATGTTTCAAAGGTTTTATTTCTCCGGGCCTGAACACCGCAAAGCCTGACAAAAATTCTGAACAGTTTTATTTGATTTAAAATTTGTTTTAAAATATATTTTTAATTCAAGCCAAACATAGATAGATACCATTTGTTCCACAAATTCGTTTTTGCCTTTATAGTGGAATTTTAAAAATTAAAAAAATGGATCTGTTGGGTTACATTTATAGCGTTTTAAATAAAATTATGGAGATGTGCATGTCGCTGTCACCACTTGAAACATTTAAAGTTACATTTTAGTGATTTTCTATCGTAAGACAATTATTTTCACCAGTTATTGCTAATTTTCTTTTTTTCTATCCAAGGTCATTATGATGCACCGTTTAATGTCTGCATTATTTTTGAATTAGTGAAAAAGTTCTAACATGTTTATAAGGCTTCGGATAGATGACAGTAATTTGAAACTTCATTTGCTGACATAACTTTTGTAATATAATTCTGTGACGAGAATTTGGGATAGTCTCCTTGCCGATCGTGGATCGCATGCGCACTTTTGTGTACTGTACATTGACATGACTTTTCTACATCAAAAATCACATTAGTGATCGCAAGCATTGTTGAGGCTTAATATTGCTAGCCGACCCTTTATTTATGTATGAAAAGTCAGTTTCGTCCACAATCAACCACACACCTTCTCAATTGAGTCGCCACTATTTGCCCTATCAAGTTTTATACATACATTTTTGTTTGTATACGGTAGTAGTGTCGTTGTCCTCCGAAATTATTGTCGACCGGCCGTCAAACTTTTTTAAAATGACCATCCGGGATCCGAGCGACTTTCTCTAATCGGGTACCTACCCAGCAGGTATATTACTTTGTCACCAATGCTAAAATATTACCAAAGAAAACAGTAGAGACCTGTTATTTCTTTCCATAGGTATCAGAGCAAATAATCGCGCACATAAAAATGTATCTGCCTACAGGCGATTTGCATAGCAGATTCTAGTAAACCGATGAAATATAAAGTACTGCTCGCTGGCCATCTTCAATTGGCCAGGCCTGAAACGGCTGGCCAGTCAGCCGGTCGCCCTTTTGTGAGTACTCCTGTGGGCCCCGTCCGGTTAATATCCGCGGCGGTCAGCAACACTAGACGTTAGCATATGTCAAACTAACTACCTAACGAAGCCAAAAGCCAACCCAGCTATTCATCCTTAATTGGTCGGTAAATGGGTAGTACCACAAATGTGGGAAGGTAAAAGAGACCGTGTAGGGCATATGCCTTGTGGAGGAGGAGGCCCCTCCTCCACGGTTGTAGTCATCATTCGGGTCTTATCTCGATTACCCCACCACCACCACTCAAAATCCTTAAAACTTGACCAAATGAGCTAAAATTTGGTATGGTTATGTTTTTGACTTCGCTCAGTTCAAATACAGCAAAATTTTTCGATTTCGCGAAATTCTATTTTTTTCGATTTCTAAGGGGGGACTAAGGGAAACCGAAATTTTTTGCCTTCGATTTTGCTGAAAAGATGTATATATAGGAGTTTTCGTGGTCGTACAACACGAACCTAAAGTCCATTTATCGATTCAGCTTTTCGTTAGCTCAGTATTGACTTACATCTTTAAATCTTTACTGAGATGACGAAAAGCTTTAGCTTTGGTCAAGTTTTAAGGATTTTGAGTCGTGGGGAGGTAATCGAGATAAGACCCCATCATTCGAGGTGACACTCCTGGCTCAAGAGCTGTGTATTCGGGAATGAGCTCCGGCACCCTAGACCCTGACAAGGGTAGGAGAATTCTCCGGGTTACCTTTACATTTTTTACCTAATATAAGATAATTTCCCATTTTTCAGTTAAGCATTAATTATATATGTAAACACCTGGATTAAGATCACATTGCGTATTTCATACTTGGTGTGGAAAATTGAAATAAATTCTGTTTGCGGTGACATTTGCCACACGGCAGTTTAGTTTATTGCCAGACAATATTGCTATAGGCAAAATCAAAAGCAAACACAAGTCACTGCACTTGAAACCGCTGAAAACAAACATCGGACAAGTTTGGAAATTCTAAGATTGGAAAGGACACCCTCTGTGCAGAGCACAGACACAATTGGTTGAAGCTGCTGAAGTCAGCACCGAGTTGGGGGAAGGGAAGAGTCCATATTTAGTTATTTAGCCTATCTTCTCAAGTTTCACTTGTATTTTTGAAAGGTTAAAATTTGAGCTAATTTTGGGAAACTGTGGTTTTGATCTAAATTCTATTTCTTCCCAATTTTATTAAGGGCTGGGCTACTTGTGTTTTTCGGATATTTTTCAGGATAACCTCCCAGCCCAGATACCGTAAACTTGATCAAATGAGCTGAAATTTGGTAAGGGTATATATATTTTCGACTTCGCTGAGTCCAAATATCGCAAAAATTTTCTATTTCGCGAAAT
Organism: Trissonchulus latispiculum; assembly: GCA_030248195.1. Taxonomy (NCBI): domain Eukaryota; kingdom Metazoa; phylum Nematoda; class Enoplea; order Enoplida; family Ironidae; genus Trissonchulus; species Trissonchulus latispiculum. Next base: position 16,125 of record JASAND010029368.1, on the reverse strand, counting down.
TCGATTTTTTCGATTCGTGAGGGAAAACGAAAAATGTTTTGTCTTCGATTTTGCTGAAAAGTCGTATTCAAGGGTTTAAGTTTCAGTTAAACGTTCGAGGCTAAAGTTTTAAACTTAAGATGTAAGCTTATACTGAGCTAACGAAAAGCTCAATCGAAAAACTAACTTCAGATTATCCCAGTTACGTGTTTTGATCCCCGAAAACCCCTGAATACAACTTTTCAGAAAAATTGAAGACAAAAAATTTTCGGTTCCCCTTGGTCTCCCTCTTACTAATCGAAAAGGCCGGCCATCGAAAAACGAATTTCGCGAAATCGAAAATTTTTGCGATATATATTTAAACTCAGCTTAGTCGAAAACATACCCATACCAAACTTCAGCTCATTTGATCAAGTTTACGGTGTCTGGGTCTCGGGGAGGGTTATCCTGAAAAGATCCAGTTTTTCTACTTTTTTTTGTGCTAGTGCTGGTGTGAGTGAACCATGGATCATTAGTTTGTTCGGTAAACATCGAAACGACTATTCGGTTAACTCTATACCCTGTCTTTTTGCATTATCACCAGTCTGATAAGTCTAAAGTAAATTCTGTTTCGCAGTGTCATATTTGTGACAGTTGGATGTAGAATGACCTTGTGAAATTGGCGATTTAGCAACAATTTTACTGCGGTCACAGCAGAATTCTATAGTATCGTGCAGTGGTGATGTATGTGTTCGCCAAAAGTTTTGGAAATTTTGACTCCCCTCCGCCGCTATATGCATAGTTTGAAGAAAGAGGCAAGCTACATTAAAGCAATTTAGGCGGAAAATTTGTGTTTGACATTAGTCATTGTGAAAAATAGAATTTTAAAGTTTGAAAATTTAAAATTTGTCGGTCATCTCCTTCAGAAACAGAGGAAGTAATGGCCCATGTCAGCTTGGCTCTCTATAGTATCCTATCGAAAATGTTGCAATGTAATGTAATCGAATACACGTTTTTGTAGGCCGTTCGTACTACGGAGGTTACTAGGCCCACTGTGTTCACAATTACTATCTTTTCTGCACAGTGCAGTTTAGATGTAGTCTTTGATGGTTTTGACATAAATTCAGGGGGGCTCATAGTTTAAACTAAACTCACATTTAAATGAAATTTTTAAATCTCGTTTACTTTTTTCATAACGTACAGTCTGACTGTATCAGTACCCTAGTACTATATTATAAACACATTTTGTGACAAAATTCAAATAGATTTGCGCTTGGCCCCCTCCTGATTTGATTAGAATTTTTTGCGTAATTTGTCCCAATTTTCTTTCACCGGGGCACTGATGGCACGTCCTTATGCCCTTTGAAGAGCGGAATTAACTGAGTGGTTATTTGGGAAACAGTCTTCTATTTTCTGTGTAAAACTGAGTCCAGTAGTGTTCAGGAATTGCTATTTCGTACGGTCAGGCAAAACTTATCAGTTTACGGCCAAAAGTGTCTATCTGGTACTGTAAGGCTTCTTTTTAATAATTGGTTGAGAGGATTAACTTGGTTATATGAGGTTTAACTTTGTTTTTTATAAATATATAGTATTCTGGGGTCTTTCCCATTATCCCCCCCATAGCTTCGTAGAAGTACTGAAGATGCACACTTTGACGGATTGAGTTGAAATTTGGTAGGGGTAGGTTTTCGGACCTGCTGATTTCAAAAATGCAAAAATTTTAAAATTTTAAAAAATTTTTCAAAATTTTTAAATTTTAGTTTGGTAAGGGGGGACCAAGAGGATCCGAAAACTTTTTTGTCTTCGATTTTGCTGAAAAGATGTATATAGGGGTTTTCGGGGTCGTAGAACACGAATCTGAAATCCGTTTTTCGATCCAGCTTTTCGTTAGCTCAGGCTAAGCTTACATCTTAAGCTTAAAACTTTAGCTTATATTAAGCTAACAAAAAGCTGGATAGAAAAACGGATAGAATAGGATAGGATAGGATAGAATAGGATAAAAAAACGGATAGGATAGAATGGATAGAAAAAATTTTAAAATTTTTGCATTTTTGAAATCAGCAGGCCCGAAAACCTACCCCCACCAATTTTCAACTCAATCCGTCAAATTGTGCATCTTCAGTACTTCTACGAAGCTATGGGGGGGATAATGGGAAAGACCCGTCAAATTGTGCATCTTCAGTACTTCTACGAAGCTATGGGGGGGGGATAATGGGAAAGACCCGTATTCTGTTTGCAGCTTATTTGTTGCTTGTTGCCGTTAATACAATTTTTCATTCAGTCTTGCTTCTCCTGTAACAATATACTGTGTTAAATTATCTCTTATTCTCTGGGAGTTTCTGGATCCCTCCCTGCACATGAATCTGAAGTCTGAAGAGCGTTCAAAAATATTTTGCATGTTTAAGACCTGTCTAAGGCCTCTAAATGTCTGCAACTTGCATTGCAGCCTCCAGGCGCCTCGCGAAAGACGATTCGATTCTCCGTCCACTCTCGCCTCTGCTGTTTTCTTTATTAAATTTATCATCCTCTCTTTAGTCGATTCTCGTCTTCTGGTTAGGCATGGAGCCTTCATTTATAGCCAGCTAGCTATATGGATACCGTATCAAGTATTAACATTTGAGATATTTCGCTGTAATATCTGCAAAATTTGAAATTTCACAGATTTTTCCCAACATAAGCTTACACGAAAGATTGTTAATAAGATTTATTCCTGACACCTTGTGATCATGAAGTTCCCCTATTTCTGTCGTGCTTTCTTGCTTTCTGTTTGCAACTAAACTAAAATTTGACATATTTCTTTTTCTGGAGGGTGCGATTAATTCCATGCAAGTTCCTGAAATTGATAAAATCAATCGTTTTCACTTTATAGAAGTAACAGGTGCTTGACACAGCCTTCTGTTCATAGAACTTTAAAAGTTTGGAAGAAATTTGATGAAATTCAACATTAGAAAACGAAAAATTGTTTTCAATTCCAAACTTTTCATTAACATTCTCCAATTTGCTGACCTTTAAAAGTTTATCACCACAGTGCATACTGTTTGGGCGTCCTTGAATTTGTCCAGGCAAAACTGTTACAGTGCACTGATATAGCAGTTCAGCCGTTTCATGGCATTGTGTAATGTACACGTTTCGCTTTCACTGAAAGCACAGTGGCAGTGCAACTCTGTGGTAGAGTACATACTATGATAATTAGCAGAACAGTTTTACCTAGCTATCGTTTAAGTACAATGTACATATAAAGCCTGTTAATGACCTTCGAGCTTTTTCTTGTCACCTCGCTTAGCTGAAAATTTTACTTCCAAAGTAGCTTCTGATGTTTGGGTTAACCCTGTTTGGGCTAGACGGAGAAGGCAAATTGTTATTTAAAGTTTAAAATTGTAACTATTCCTGTTCTAATGTGTGTAGTTGTTTAGCTGGGATGTCTAATAGACAGGTGGCGGACTCATTATTGGCTGCCTTACGTTTAGACTCATTGGAAATGGGCGGGTCCCTGCCCCCTATGGACTCCTCCGTGAGCACGACCACTCTCATGACTCTGCCCCCTCTCTGTCAGCCCCCGGCCACCGATCGCTTTAACTGTACCTCTTCCACAACGGAGGACTACCCTTTGGCTCAATCCAACGGCTCAACCTTTGACTCAAATGGGCTGCTGATGACCCAACATGCTGATCTATCTTCCTCCTGCTCCTCCAACTCTCTGTTCCTGGACTCAACCACGACCTCATCTGGCTCTAGGCTTTACGCGCCGCCTCATCCCTTGAGTGTGGCCAAACATATCTGTGCAATCTGTGGAGACCGAGCTTCCGGAAAGCACTATGGTGTTTACAGGTTGGCTGCTCTCTTTTAATCAGATTTTGTATTGCTTGAGGTCTTACTCTACAGGTAGAAATTCTTAGAATTCTTAGAATTTTCCTGGTGTATTGTGTGTCTGTCAGAGCACATTGTTGCAAATGTTGCCTAATTTACTATGTAGCTCAATTTGTTCAAAGTTCAATTTAATATACATAGGGCGTTGTAAATTGTAATGCTGCTGATCAGTCAGTAAAAAGACGCACGAACTACTTGACCTCGCCTTAACCATGATTGATTTGCAGTTGTTATACAGATATAGCGAAGCTGATACCAGTCGTCTTTCCTTTACTAGTATCAAAATAAATCTAGGCTTAACGCCCAGTTGACTCACTTTCGCGCGCTTATCATTGTGATTTGTATCATTTTTCTTGTAACTTGTGGCTACAAAAAAGGTAGCAAATGTTGTATTCTGTAGTGACTAACTGTTGAACCTCGTGTGATTTCCTTTTTTCTGATAAAAGTAGTTTCAAATAGTCGAATCGCGAAAAAATGATGAGATACATAAACTACATTTTTGATCCACGTCCATGCCCACTGTTTCGACAATTTTATTTACTAATTCAAAGCAGTGTTTTGTTGTTTTGGTTTATTTAGTATATTTTCTTTATTCCTGTCATTACAACTTGTATTCTATGGTTTGTAATTAGGAGGTTTGAATTTTTCGGACCTTTGGTGGTGCATGACTTTTTTCTTTCTTTCATATAAGCATGTCTTGATTGAACTGGTTTAGATTGAAAATGAAAAAGTTTGCCGCTTGTCGTTAAAGCAAAAGCTTTTTGTTACCTTAATTACTGTAGGTATATACCGTCGAGTCAACTCTGAGTCCACCTAAAGTTTCTCAGGAAATTAATTTTTCCGTTACATCTGTAAGAGTTGATCCATGTAACTGATCTAAAAATACTTTAAATATCCAGTCATATCCTCTTTCCTGTAAAGAGATTTTGTCTAATAGTTTTCCGTGCCTTTGGGACTATGGCTGCCTAGGCTGGACTTGTCTTACAAACCGCCTTTATGACACAAAAAGCGGAATGGATCGCCAGAAAAGAAAGGCTAATTAAGTTTGCCATTGAAAGGTCAACTTTGGTTAGTCTACCCTCCAGGGGGCTGGCTTTGACGTCATTGGTGAGGCTTTTATTAGTCTTTCTGCTATGCTTGAGGCATCCGACAAAGTAGATCCTTTTGCTTACGTCAGGTGCTATTAATTGTCCCCTTGCTTTTTTTCACTCAAAAGCTGTTGTAGGAAATGGCAGCTTCAAAAACTCATAAAAGTTCAGTTCTAGCAGCAATTTTCTTCTGTCCCTGTCTATATATTGCTGCTGGAGCCGTATTTCTCTGTACGTAAGAGATAAAAATAATTCAGCAGAAACACCTCCGTTTTTGTTAATCAATTCAAATCTGCGTAACTTCAGTCCTCGCTCCTTATTTTTGTAACCTTCTCTTCTTGAAAGAATCAACCCTAATGATATGTCACAGCAGAGTCTGCCCTGTATATATAGAACTCAGCTGGAAAGTTGCGCTTCAGAATTTTCTCTTCCTTCCTCTTTTTCTTTAGCTTGCCATTTAATTGGTCGCTCGTCGAACTTGGGGAACTTCTATCTTGAAAGGTCTCCCCTTGAAGGCTTCTACCCGGAACTGACTTTCGTGAAACCTTCTTGAAGTTATGCATATATGCATGTTTATCAAGCCTAGACTGATTAACATTGGCACTCTCTAAGGTGCTTGTTTCAGTTCCTTTTTGCCTTTTTATAGAGATTTAATAATAAGATTACCTTAACATGAGGATAAATAAGATTTTTCCAATTTGTTTCTAACGGGTCACGAGATCCCTTTTGAGACCTTTGTACTTGTTGGGTCTTGCTTTTGCTGCCTGCCTACTGTATTTGGAAAGTGTTACAGAGAAAGATTGTGACTTGTCAGCTTGAGAAAATTGAAAACAGTTTACTCGCTGAGTCATTGCAATTTGCCAAACCTTCTGTGCTGAAAATTAATAAGCAGGAGCAGGTAGAGAGCTGTGTCCCTCTGTACAAAACCCGTCGCTGTCATGCTTTCACTTCCTGCTGACTCCATTGCCCTAAGCATCAAAATTATGACCAAGTCTATGACTAACACTTTCAATTTTCCACATGACTAAACCCTACGTAGTAAAATTATTAGTTTTCTCGCAACGATTTTTGTTAAGCAAAACTTTCATTATCTTTGAAAATTTCCTACTCTCAACAGTCTTTTGGGACAATATTCTAGTCCTTTAGGCTTGTCGTCGTCCCTTCCCGTTTGTGAATTCGTCTTCTATTTGAATACTGTGTATCTATGCACATATATGCTTTAGTATATACTTTAGTTTAACTTAGTTTAAACACACAACGTAGTAGGATCAGTGAATAAGATAAACTAGTAAATATTTTGCGACAGGTTGCATCATGATCTGCGACTCTAGCCTTTAGCAAGGCCGTTTACTCCCACTCTAACGTTAGGTTCTTCAGATATACAAGTTGGTAATTGAGCAAAACTAGGTATAGTGGGAAGGTAGTAGGTAGTTGGAAGATGGGCGGATTTCAATGGATGTAACCATAGATGACACTCCGTTGGAAATCTGAGGATGAGCGATACGGGACATCAAACCTGGTTTCTGTAGCGGCTATTTTTTACTCTTCTTTTACGTAAGGGTTCCTCCCAGAAAGCAGCACGTAATTGTGTCGAGATAAGATTAGCTGCGTATTTTCAACCTTTTCGCCGAGATGAACTTATTGTAATATGATTTTTTGTATTCTAGCTGTGAAGGCTGTAAAGGTTTCTTCAAGAGAACTGTTCGAAAAGACCTCTCCTATTCTTGTCGAGAGAGTCGTCAGTGTGTCATTGATAAACGCCAAAGAAATCGTTGCCAATTCTGTCGTTACCAAAAGTGTCTCTCTATGGGAATGAAACGAGAAGGTTAGCTTATGAATCTGGTGTTATCAAGAGTACATAATACATGAGAGTAGGACAAGCATTCGTGTGGATGAAAGGCTGAAATATCCTATGGCTTATGCTCTCATTTCCGAACCCGTCCGAAGACGAACCCACTTGGCCTGATCCGATCCCTACGGACACTACAGCCAGCGGGACGGGCGGTCGTGTTGTAATCACGGTTAGTATGCTTACGTGTGAAACTTGACGGTCCAGTTTGAGTGAGGGTCTGTGCTTCTGCTTGCAAGTTTAACACAATATAGAAAATATTGTATCAAATACATTAGATGGACCTAGTCGCTGTCCTTATAAAGGTTAATGTTTTTGTTTCCTTTTGCTTCAGCAGTACAAGAAGAACGCCAAAGATTGCGTAGTGATAGATCCGAAGGAGAGCCTGAAAGCACCTCCAATTATGCTCCTGATATGCCGCTGGACAGCATATTGGAAGCAGAATTACTGCTAGACAGTAACCAGGAAAATATAAAGGTATGCCAATCAAAATCACTCTATTGAATCATTTCGTTATTGTAGTACGTAATAGTAGTAGTAGATTTAGTATGATTATAATTGTATAACTCAGTTTATTTCATCCTGAAAGGCGTGTTAAGCATTGATTTTGTGTTTGTGTCTGTGTATTGATTCATCAGTCTTTCCTTATTTACTGAATGGCCTTGCAGAAACTATATCCGGTCCTTGGTTTTTCTAGTTTACCCCATAAAAGTATAAAACTGAGCAACCGAGCAAAAATTTGTAATGGGTATTTCTTCGATCACGCCGTGTGCAAATATCGCATGTTTTTTCCATTTCGCGAATTGTAATTTTATCCACAACTTCTAAGCAAAACCGGACTCATTGAAATTTTCGGTTCCCCTTGGACTTGGAGGGATACCCCCTTGCTAATAAAAAGTAGAATTTTTAAAAAAATCAAAAACTGTTGCTATAACTGAACTCTGCGCTGTCGATTGCACATCCATTCCAAGTTTAGCTCGATTCGTAAAATTTTGAATACTTTGAGTCGAAGGGTGAGGCTAAACGAGACAAGACCCGTCTTCTTTACATACAAGACTGTTCTTGTCTTGATTAAGCAATACTCTGTGCCAACTTTTATAATTGTAGGTAGCTCCTTTGGACAGCATCGATGCAATTGAGCGTCAGTTACAGGAATTGGTGGATTGGGCACAACGAATACCTCGCTTTCTCGATCTCTCTGTGGAAGATCAAGCTGTTCTTTTACATACCGGTTAGTTAACTGTTGGGACGGTAGCGATAGCACTTGATTTTTCCATTATCTATTGCTTTACTCTTTAGTTTTATGAATCTCAAAATGTCAGCAATCTGTCTAAACTAGTTTTACTTGGCTTTGCGATGACAGAATGACAAGAAGCTTGTTTGCATACCTCGCACAAAGCCAACGTCATTAGGGCTTAGGGAACACTATCGTGACTGTAATCCTGCTAGCCTGGAGGAGTCTTTTATTATTATTCACAAAGCCACAATAGATGTTTATGAGGTTCTTGGAAAATTGTCAAGTCTGCTTTAAGAGGCAAAGGTGTCTTTTATTTTTGTCTCAGAAAGATTGTCCTTCCTATCACGGCAAATTCTCTTCGAGAACAAAAACAATTTCCGAGGCTTACAATGACAACTAGATGACAAGTTGAGATCAGGAAGGAATAATTTGAAAAGTTAAACTGTTAGCATGAAAAACGGATTATTTTACTGACATTTTTCAGGTTGGAATGAACTGATTTTGGCCAGCATTGCGTATCGCTCAACGGAAGACGCCCTGGTTCTCTGCTCTGGTCACTCGCTCAGCAGAGATCAGGCAGAGAAGGCTGGGATGGGTCCAATCTATGATCGCATTGCCACGGAACTGACGGCCAAGATGCGTGAATTGATGGTTGATAAGACGGAAATTGGCTGTCTCAGAGCCATTGTCCTCTATAATTCTGGTAGGTACTAACATTGTGGTCCGTATAAGCAAATAATGCAATTATATAATCTGGTGCTTATATATATATTTCTGTACGCAACAGTATTGTAATGGGATATTTTATTGACACTAGTTATCCAAGTTAATATTTCTTTCGCTTTTTGGTTTGTTTCTTTCATGCACTCTCAGTTCGGTTACGGCTGTTTTCTGTTGATTTTTGTGGCTGCTCTGCCTGGAAGTGCCATGTTGACCGTTTTCTTTTGTAATATTTAACGTTTCCACGTATATTTTATAGAAAATTAACAGGGAGTCAGGATATATATCTATTCTGTAATTCCTGCTGCATTAATTATTTTGTGGTTTTTGTTCTTTTTGACAGTTGCTGACCTGACGGCATCCTATCGCTTTTGTATTTTAGATGCAGCTGGTCTGGAGAATGCGTCTGCAGTTGAATCGCTTCGTGAGAAAGTGTACGGCTGTCTGGACGAGTACTGTCGCCAGAACCAGCCCACTCAGCAGGGTCGGTTCGCCAAGTTGATGCTTCGGTTGCCGGCTCTCCGATCCATCGGGATCAAGTGTCTGGATTCCATCAATTTCATTCCGCCGATACCTTCCATGTCCTGTCTGGTTCAGACGCTCCGGCGATCCATGTCAAATGCTGTATTCCAAATGTATTAGGTCACATACCTTCTAGTACAATATGCAGATATATGTAATGTATGTGTTATATGTATGTACGTATGTCTGAACGTAGGCATTGAATTGTACAATAATATTGTTCACTGACGTTTGCTAGCTTAGAGCACGGTTGATAAAGCTTTGACCTTAAGATCTTTATATTGCTTAGATTGCTAACATAGAGAATGCTAGTTTTCTTAGAATGCGAAGAGAGGAGATTCATAAACTTGAATATAATTTTAGAAGTTTAGATGTTCGTTACTTGTATTGTATTTCAATTTTTTGCTTTTTTAAGAATAGTCTTAGCTTTCCTCGCTGCTCGATCTAATGGTTTTGTTACAGCTTCAGGTTTAGCTTCATACTGTTTAGCTATTTTGGAGTTTTCTAGTATATAATTTAGTTATCGGGTTATATTATAATCTTAACGACATTAGCATTTCTTCTCTTGAAGCATTTTCAATTAGCTGAAAACCCCAACTCCAAGATAAAAATTTACGTCAGAAGACTGGGTCAATTCCCAGCAAACTCCGTGTGCAAAACCTCCATCTTCTTTAAGCTTTGTTCGCATTCCTGGTTTCTTGTGAAAGCACTATCTTTATACTTATTTTCACATTTTTTGCTCAGTAGATCAGTGTTTTGTCATTCCTTGCAGCATTTATTTGGTAGTGTTTGGCTACAAAATTGCATTTATTTGATTCTCGTGTTGATTAAGCAAGTTCTATAATATGTATTTTATGGACATATTTGTATAGATATATTTTTAATAGCTATTTTTGCTGTTTTAACAGCTATTATTATAGTTTGAATTGAATGCATGTTTCCATTCGTATTTGTTCATTTGCATTGTCATATGTTTTATCAAAAATATCTATCTTTGTCACATCTCATTTTATTACCACTGCTTGTCTTGTCACTTGGCAGAACTTGAGCATCTTTTCCATTTGACGCTCCCTTTCTTCGATTTCCTTAGCGAGAGAGAGAGAGGGGTCTAGGGAATCATAAACTGTTTGGTCTGCGACTTTGCAAAAATTGCTTACGGAGGTTTACGGAGTCGCAGAATACGAATTTTTCGAAAACTCGGTGGTAGAGACTTACGTGTTAGTATACGACTTTAGGTTATATAGTTAATCTACTTGTATAAGTTATACATAGTTATCGAAAAGTTGAATCGAAAAATGTTCTCCGTTTTTTATGAAAACCAAAACCTCCTATAGCCAACTCTTTCCACAAAATCGCAGACTATAACCTTTTTGGGACAACCGTTCCCCTTCGTGTTCCTCCTCCTTGTGAATGGAAAAACCTAGTCTGAGCTGAAAATGTTAACATTTTTAATTCAAATATATATATACATATATATATATATATATATATATATATATATATATATATATATATATATATATATATATATATTGCACCCAAATTGTTGTAACGATATTTTAAACGAAAAGGGTGTGCTGCTTTCGCCACTCACATTGTTAATTTTATAAAATGTCCATTTGGTTTAACTAATTATCATTTGGTTCACGTTACCTTTTAGAAAGTACAACTCGTTGTTCATTTGATTGTGACTGTATTAATCAATGTTCTTTCTGACATCTGACAAGTAAATTTTGAGAGCTTATATAGAAACTTTGGGAAGGTTTGTAACACTAACAACAAACGTATGAAAGCCGAAAGAACCCACTAATACGTACTCTTGCTAATACCTAATACTTCAATTTATCTATACTGTACCCACTGTTTAATGTATACCATCTTCGGTTTTGCAGTTTGATTGATCTATAAATAATTAATCCAGATTAGACCTTTATTCACTCCGTTGAATTGGCATGGTTCTTATATCATGAAATTTGCCGCAAAAGAGCTCAATGTGTCCCGTGACCCGTGGTCTGGGTTTGCTTAGGATTTAAAACTTGCGTTGATTTCAGATAGTATATAATTAAGACTAACTAGATTACCATAATTATCATATTAGCATAAATCAAATTGGTCCTCTCCTCAGTGGACTCTATTTCTAGAGCTGTAGGCTTGACATCGGTGGGGGTCTCTCCCTAACAGCACCACTAAATGTATAAGCGTGTCAGTCTATCACACACAAACCTTTAATTGTAGTAGTTTTCATAAAAAATTAATTTTGAAGAAAGGCATGAAAAACAAAATATTTATCCAATTGACTGCTAATAGCCTACATTACGATTCAGTCTCCACCAGTCTCTGGACTGAACGCAGGATTGTCTCTTTCTTGAGTTTTCGCAGAGCTCTTTATCACCTTGCTTCTGAGGCTTTTTCTGGTCGTCCATCCTATTTTGGAGTCCCAGGTCTTGATCCCAGTTTCATCGGAAGCTTGACTTGTACTCTTTGTAGATCCATAGCTTCGTCGAATCGTTGGAGAAGCTTGTACTCCGCTGCTCAAGCTTATGTTACTAGACTTGGTGAAGTCAGCGTCATCCTGAGCTTGTTTTACTGATTGCGGTGCTGTTTTAGTCTGCGCTGCTATCGGAGCCTTGCTCACTGTAATTAGAGAGATCTGAATTATATATATATAATGGTGATTTCGTGATTCCAGACGCAAACAGACGCACGTCGGTATATTATAATCGGGGTCGTTGGCGTTCACTACTATGAAATTATCTTAACAGTTCTTACACGGATTTTCTCCTTTATTATGTGTGCACATAAGATAAACGTGAAACCCTAAAAATTAATCTTAACACTGTGAGTCGAAATCATGAAGCTGCAGTCGTTAGAAATCGTGCTAACGAACTGTAACCAAATTAACAAAATCATGTTAACAATATGGTTTGCCCATACCGTTTGAATGGTTGTAAAATTCTTCGGCACACCGTTTTGCGTAAAATATTCTCCAAAAAGTTAGTACTAGAACTCCGATAGACACCATTAACATAAACAATACTGTAATGGTCTGCACGAAAATCACACTTTCAATCATGATAGAATGGAAGTATAAAATTGTCTAATTGGTAGACCAAATCCAGCTATAATCTAGATCTTCATCACTTTTTCATAGCTACTACATTTTCCTTACTTTGTAGTTTCGAAGAAGGATTGTGTTCCAACAGTATCTCAAATTCCGAAGTTAATAAGTTGAAGTTGACACTACGTTGTGCCTGGAAACTAAAACGCTATCCAGTGTTAGTTTTAGTTTTGGGGTAAAAGTTCAAATATGTAAGTTTCTAAGGTTAACGAAAAGGGGAACTGTTAATATACTCAAAGTTTTCTTGCCGGTTCTATATCTATTTCCGTTCGAAGAACAACTAACTTCCAGTTGACAGGATTAATATAGCCTGATCAGTGACCAAACATTTTCCAATGTGTTTTTATTCTCAAGCATTCAACCGCTGCTGAACAAAACGTGAAATGTTGTATTTTCATGAGACAAATACCACCATCCATTATGCGTCCAATGACGCTGCAATATCCCACATCGTCTCAGCAAAATAGCATTATCATTTTCAAAGGATTCCACCTCAAACTTAGTATGCTTAACATTAATCTGATATGATTGGCCAGAGCCAATGCATGATTCCAGCCAACACTGAACTGCGCTGTTGTCAATCTGATGACAGCGTTCCACAGATATACTCTTGAGCATAGGTAAATGTCTACCCAGTGCCAGAAGTATGGTCCCGTTCGTAGAGGGTACGGCCACCAGTCGTAATTCTGATAACTTCGAACAATGCACTAATGTAAGCAGCGACTCCTGATCTAAGCATGAAGGATTTCGACAGAAACAAAACCAAAGCACTGTAAGATTGCTGCAGTATCGGAGGGCTTTTTGAACTGATAAGGACGTAACATTACTCAAGTCAGTTCCCTCAAAGTAGAGGCGATTTAGCCGGCTGTAGTTGAGGCGACCACAAAACAAGTCTGGATCCGATAGCCATTTAATGGATCCAATAGTTAGCACGGATAAGCTCAAACCTGAAGTAAAATACAATTGGATGAAGCTCTTGTTTTAAACCCTTTGACGCCGGATGGGCCGTATGGCTCAGTAGCGGTTTTCACTCGTATCCAGGAGCCGCAGTAATTGCCCGTTGGCTGGCAGTCTGAGCCTTTGCTCCTTTTTTCTCCAACAAGCCGATCGCACTCTTAAAAAGACTAATAAGCTTTACTCAATTGTCCATTTATGTTTATGAGCTTGCAACGTCGACTATTAGGTAACAGTTATTATTTAAGCTGTTGTTTACTGATTAAGTAACCGTCTATGTTTTCTTGAAAGGTACAGCTAAGCTGGAATGCGAAGCGATAAAGTGAAATATTTTCCGATACCGATAGTTATCCAAACTCAGAAACTTAGTCTAAATTGTAAATGTTGGATGCGTTTCTTTGAAATTCTACAAGCGGACTTTTCATCTCTATCCTATCTGAGTGCTCGCCATTCCCTTCCGAATCCCTTTCTGCAGCCACTTAGTTTTTAATTCCTCAAGCTGTCGAGCAAGCTATGGTAGTTTTCATCCATCCTAGTTGTGCTTGACATGCGGGGGTCAACAGTGGTTGGCAGGACAACCATTGTTGACCTGGGTGCAACTGAAATAACCGCACGTCTGATTTGGCTTGGGGGTCATGTTTCTGTCCTTGACCTTCGCTTCTCCGCCTCTTTGTCCGTATTTTTAAACGGTCTGCGGAGAGCAGCAACGTAATGGCCACAATGTGTGCCGCTGTTGCTAGGCCCTTCTCAAAAAAAAGGTAACAGCTAACAACAATAACACCAACAAATAACAGCGCAAGGTAGAATTAATATCATTGTTATTAAACATATATAAGCAGATATTTTAACAATTTAACATTATTATTATTATTTCTTAAAGAAATAGCGTCACGCTAGGTCTATTCAATATTTCCTATGCTAAAACAGCGTCATAGTTTCACTAAAAAACTGAGATATTCTATTTCTTTGGTATTCTAAACTAAGTTTGAAATTTGCAGTTTATTAATCTCAGGTTTATTTATACTAAATGGTAGGCGTTTTTGAGATTTTTTGAGTAGGCACGATTTCTGAGTTTTGAAACTGCTGAGCAGCTAAATTGTAAGAGTAGAGTAGACTCAATTCAACTAGGCATAAGTGCCTTCCCCATAAGTGGCATGTCTAGAATCCACGTATTTTTGAAAGCCACAAAAAGATTAATCTCATATATACTTCATTTTTCAGACACTTCGAAATCGCATAGCTATTGTTGTCATCCGGGCCTGTTTCGGGCTCGGGCCCCGGGCCGGGCCCGGCCCGAGCCCGGCCCGGATCAAAATTTGATCGGAGCGGCCCGGCCCGGGCCCGGCCCGGATTTTTTTCGGGCCCTGCCCGAAACAGGCCCGGATTTTTTCCCGGGCCGTTTCCGGGCCAAAGGAAAAATTGATATAAATGGACAGAAAAACACCAAATTTTTCGGAGAATCCTTGAAACAAGAAGCTTTTTCACTTCAGTTGAACTGAAAAGTAGACGTTAGATAATAAATATCAAGTATTATTTAAAAACATCGTTCTTGGTTTGGCAGTTTTACTCCGTTAGAGCTCGATACCTTTCTCGAATTATACCTAAATCGGGTTCATTGAAATGCTTTCAATGATATGAGATTGGTGAGTGATGCATTGCTTTTTTATGCCTATTGGTTTATTGAAAAGACGTTTATAAAAATTCAAAAAGACAAACAAAGGAAGTTATATACAGTTCATAATAGAGCGTTATTTTAGATTAACAGACATTGCAAAGTTAATGCCGATACATTATTGTATATTATTTTTACATTTATTTCCAATTACTTATGTTTATTATCTGCTAAAAACTACATCAAAAATCGTTTTTACTAATTTTGACCATTCGGGCCCGACTCCGGGCCGACCTCGGGCCTGTTTCGGGCCCGAAATCCGGGCCGGGCCTCGGGCCTGTTTCGGGCCCAAAATCCGGGCCGGGCTCGGGCCGGGCCAGGCCCGGCCCGGGGCCCGGCCCGGATGTCTAGAAACGGCCCGGCCCGGGCCCGGCCCGGATTTTTCGCTAACGTGACAACACTACGCATAGCACAATCACCACAGATTGTTCCGCTTCTAAACACAAGTACTAATAAATGCAGATGTCTGTAGAGATAGCTTAAGTGGCAAAGTATACATTTTAACAGAAATTATTTTTGCTTACCATATAACTGAACATACCGCTCAATTAGTAACCATTCATTAACCTGTAATCTGTCATTACATTCTTCACATGTTGGGACAAAGATAACTAATCTGAAGCTAGATTTTTGTTCCACGTAAAAGCAATGATCAGAGCTTGCCATAAAATTTATTTCCACAATAGGACATGGACCGAGACCCATGTTCAACACATAGTTATTATACTTTTTACAGACTAAAGTTAGTTTTAACCGTTCCCTCCAATTAAGCAAAGAAACAAAATGCTCTGTCAACTCATCAGGTAGTGTTTCCATCTAGACTTAGAAAACTGAAGAGCTATGTATAGCTACTAACCCAATCAATAGCAGCTGATGGACTGGGAGCGCTTCGCTTAGCAGCGTGTAACAACAATGCGATTTGTCTGAAAAGACATGCAAAACATTAACGTTTGTAATAATAGGAATAAAATTATCCTTACGCGGAAACATTCTATTTATAGTCTATAGTATTGGATCAATTAAATTGTTAAATTACCGATTACCTCCGGAGCCGGAGGTAGACTAAATTCACTAAATTTTAAAGAAGTTTATCTCATTCTGCAGGTTTTGTCGTTTTTGTCTGTAATGGTTTTGTCTGTA
>JASAND010029367.1:0-16919 GCA_030248195.1 Trissonchulus latispiculum | reverse complement strand
ATTGTGTAAAGGCCTGAAACTCGGACTGAAACTAGTCTTTTCTCGAAACATGAAGATTTCAATGTTTTAAGCGGTTTTTTCGTTAATACTCTGCAGTAGGAGAATAAATAATCATAAATTTAGGCGTTTGTGGATTACTCCGCATGCTGTGATATACTTCAATGCCCCTTCTCTTCGATCTCATCATCTGTTAGCTGATAGTACTATTAGCTGACAAAGATTGCAACAAAATGATCACTACAACTTTCATTTACAGCAACTTGGCGATCAACTGGGAACCTTCACTTGAATTTTAATTATGTATCTCTGAACCTGTTTTGCAACGTTTGCCTTAATTTGTCAGCAGAAAAGCGCTTGTTCAAATTTGATGCAGTTGCCTACGTGGCAAAAAGTGTGATTACTAAATTTTTAAAGTCACGCTCTAACCAAACAGCCGCATGTCAAACATGTTTTATAATGCCGTTGATAATCTATAATTGAAGGACAGGTGTACTGAAAATTGTCAACTTCCTTAAATTTTTTGCCTATACCACGCTTTACTGTTTTAAAGTTGTGCACTGAGATAAGCCATAGGAAACTTGTTCTTTAAAAATTTATGCAAGATTTTTTATCTTATTTTGCACAAATTTTGACTGCACGAATTTTTACCTTCACAAACTTTGCACAAGTTTATTGCTCATAATCACGCGCTTCCAAATGATGCATTGTGCAAACAACTGCACAAATCAAAAATCATGCGCTCGTCGTATTGTTCTTGTAGTGATAAACAGGATGTGGAAACCTTATATAAGACTCTAATGTTTTCTATTTCCACAACAGTAGTATTTGCAAGAATCTTTGTTCCATTCCATTCAATTTATAGAGTTTTCGTTTGTTTGTTTCACTAGAACCAAGATTTCATAATAAGAAGAGTGAGACTGAGACATTCTACTCTTCCTGTACAATCTCGGAACGTGCCCTGCACATTAGGCCGAAACCTCGGGGTTTGTTCTACTTATCGTTATTAGTATGCCAATAGGAAGACTAAGACACTCAGACCTTCCCAGTGTTTTAAGCTTGCGAGAAGTTTACATTAAGGGGGGGGCTAGGCTACTTTGGTCAAAAATTCGACCCATCTCGATTTCGCTCAAATTGTGCCTGTCGATACCCCTTAGGGTGTTACACAAACCATTGAAATTTGAGGTGATTTCGTCCAGGATCTAGAAAGTTGCAGTCATACACAATTTCCAATTACTATTAAAACGGCCCAAAATCGGAACATTAGTTTTTTCGCTTCTGGCAACGATAACTTAAATCAAAACTGTTCGAAACGGTCTAATAGCTCATATTGTAGCTAAAGACAATATCTAAAGCTGGTCGAAGTGCTTTTTTTCAAAATTCGGCTTCTAACCCTTGTTGTAATCGTTTCTGTGAAGCAGCCCCAAAAATTAGTCAAAATGTGACATTTTCGACATTTTTCGAAATTTACAAATATGCAAAATATCTACATCAATCGATAGCGTTTTCAGTTCTAAACAACTTTTCTTCTTGGCACAAACGTCCATTTTGTAGCAGTTTCAAGTTATCGGTGGAAAACCTTTTTTCGTGACTTTTCAATTTCAGTATTTTGGGGGCTCTCTCAGATACGAATTTTGGAAAAGCTCTTCGACAAGTTTTAGATATCTTATTTGCTATAAAATGAGGTATAGAACGGTTAGAACGGTTTTGATTTGAGTAAGTTATGGTTGCCAGAACCGAAAAATCTAAAGTTCCGATTTGGGGCCATTTTCAATAGGAATTGGAAATTTTGAATGTCAAAACTACGTGTTTCAGCGTGCTCTGCCCTCTCTCCAATTACACGTAGAAGCTTGCTAAAGCGTTTAGCTCTTCCCTGATTGGTCGATTTTTAACTACCGTATGCCGTTAGAAATCAACCAATCAGCGAAAAGCTAAATACTTTTACAAGCTTCTACGTGTAATTGAGAGCCCGACATTTCGAGACTGGGGTCCGCTTATACACGTAATTTCGAAATGTAGGCGGCTAGCCAATCAGATTCGTTTTAGCTCGAAATCATATAAACACATGGCTAACAAAAGTAAGCGGTATTCCTCCCGAGATTTCGACCATAATGTGTGGCACAACACGAAAGCTTAAAAACACTAGGAAGGGCTGAGTATCTTACTCTTCCTATTATAGACTCCTGATCCTGCCTTTGAACTAAAGCGCATCTGATTGGCCGACTCCCCGTCTCATGTCAAAATTACGTTACCCCTCCTTTTAGCTGATCCTTAATTGGTTTAATACACTATTGCACTTATGATTCTGCTTCTGCACTACAGTATGATTTTGCACCGCCCTTTGAAATCAGCAAAGCAGCGATGAGCGAAAACGTTTTTAATAGCCTCACGCACAATCACTTGGGCTTGAAGGTTACGCTATCTGCAGAATCCTAATGCCTCTCTCGCAGACTCGCCGCGCCTCACGATTCTAGTACTAAAAGATGGCCACTTGATAACTTGATACAAAAGATACTGGAACTAATCTGATGACAAAGATTATTTCTTTCTATTTATATCTTCAAACACCACACTTTCAGTAGTAGTAGGATTTGCAGAAACTTAACATAAAATCTGTACTAATCTGGATTCAACTAAAAGATACACACTCTTTCAGTACAAGGGACTTGCAAAAACTTAACATACAGACCATACAAATCTGGAACTTCAATTCAACTATATTTTACAATTTAATTCGACTTTGTTTTAGTTTCAACTCTTCTTATACATTTGTTACCACCGACTCATTTTCAGCATGATCGTTGCTGTAATTATTGGTGCAGCTGCGATTATCAGTTTATTGTATTTCTTTCGCAGCGATAGCTCCGGTCTACCTCCGGGACCCCCGGGTCTGCCTATAATTGGACATCTGACAATTTTTAAGTCACTGGACCCTTACAAACCCCTATTGAAATGGAGCAAAGAATACGGACCTATTGTGAAACTTTATTTTGGCAATAAGGTAGTAATCTCACTCAACACAATCGAAGTCGTTAAGGAGGCACTGGTGAAACAAGCCGACAATTTTGCTGGACGACCTGATAACCACGTATTCAGGACGCTAAATGGTAAAGTAATTGTAAAGATTAATCTTCTTTTTGAAACATTTTCTCATTTAAGCCCAATAATAGTACTGTTGCAAATATACTGAACTGAGTTCTTAACAGACATAACCAGGTTTAAAAAGCTTAAAATTGCAATCGGTTACTTGGATCACATGTGTTCAGGCTGGGCAGATTACAGAAAGGTTGAAGGGCGGATGCGAATTTATAAGTCGCTCGTTACTCCTGTCTATCTGAGCCCTTGCCAAGTAGTATTGTATTCTTTATTTCAGAAGGAGATTATGGGATAATTTTAAATGATGGAGAGCTGCAAAGGGAGCATCGTCGATTTGCTCTTCAGGTGCTGCGAGATCTTGGATTTGGGAGACCAATTATAGAGGAGAGAATTCATTACGAGGTACCCATTGAAGCTGATTGTCAGCATTCAGTTGTTTATGATCTGCGCTACACCACCAAGGCCTTTTAGTGTTCATAAAGCCTTCTCACATTCTTTTGTAAGGATTTTTGTGCAAATATTTTCTACCAACTTCCATTGTGCCTCAACTTTCACCTATAGTGTGTAATTGCTTGCAACTACTTAAATTTGCCTGTTCACTTGCATGGCTATAAGCATGTCATTTATTGTAGGTCGGTAACTTCATGGACGACTTAAGCAAAACTTGTGGTCAGCCGCTGGACATATCGTTGTCCCTGAAAGTGTGCGTCGTCAACATCATCATGAGTCTACTCTTTGGAAAATCCTTCAAAAGTGATGACCCTGCGTTTGAGGAGTATCAAGCCAGACTAGCAGGCAAGCTTACGTTAAAACATTCTGGAGGCTGGAAGCTATTTAGCAAAAACTGAAGGTGCTTCTGTCGAGGGTATTGGCCGAAGTGGATTTTCTTAGCGTAGCAGTGTTGGATATTCTGAATGTCAAGTACTGAAAAGCGTAAACTGCTTCAACTGTACCTGATTTTGTATGAATTTCGCTCTTGTATTTAGAAAACATTGTCTTGGTTCAAGAAGCGGCGATTCTGACATTCTTCCCCGTTCTCAGATTTCTTATGCCTACTGGATTCGGTGTAGGAAAGGCTGTGGAAAATCAGAAATACTTAAGACAGTTTCTACTGAAACAAATTGAAGAGCATAAGCAAAAGATTGTCGAAGACGGTGGTAAGATTTTGTTTTTTAAAACTAAGAATATCTAATGTGTGATTGACGGAAAATGCGTTTTTGGGAAAACGGAGCATCATACATAAATGCGGGTGGCTACAAAATATAGTTTTACTCAAATCAATTTTAGAAAATAGAACAGGCTCCTTTTAGAACAGTAAGTGTTTCCTCCGCGTTTGCTTGTCGGAACCGATGTGGTATGACAACATCATTAATTTTGCGCAAATCTACGCAGATTCTAATTTTGCCGTTTGGTTTAACGACTAGTCCGTGACTGGAAAGCACCTGTTTTTACTGAACAAATGTTTGTATCGATTGAAAACTCACATCGGTTCTCATGTCACGCAATGTCACGCAATATTTGAACTCAGAAAACTCGATGCAATTGACTCACTGAGGCAACTAAGGCTGAGGTTCAAATCCCGAAGGATATCCGATGATGACTTTCATTTAATTAATCTATTTGCACTGATGCGTGTGCACCATACCATAGGTTAATTCGGGTAATCGGGGCGCAAGCTCCCCCCAGCCTGCATTTTACAAGCCTTACCGCCATCAGGGGCAAGTGTACGGAAAAGTGGTCAGCAGTCAGAAAAAAAGTAGGTTTTCGCACCTAAATTTCAGACAATCTTCAGCTTCGCTGGAATTGTTGGTTCAAATTTTTGAACTTTTTTCTAAAAGATGGATCTAAATTTTGAAATGTTTTTCAAAAATAAATTTTCTTACAACAAGCCACACAGGATCCGGGACTATGTCAGTGCTTGATTTGCACTAACATAAACCTAATAATAGCCCGACTAATCTCCCCGTAAATATTATGGAGCAGCAGTGGAGAACTAACTGGCTTAAATTTTGTTAAATTTTACAATAATACGAAGCATTGCAGCAAATTTATGAATAAAATGATGCATAGCAAAAATACCAAGCATTTTACTGAGATAGCCCAAGACTACGTCGTAATCATGCATGTGCTCTGGGGGGGGGTTGCGGGTTTCCACTTCGCCAGACCTGGACCTCACCCCCCAGAATTCAGATTTGTCCGGTTGTTTGAGCAGAAAACCGGAAAAATCCGGTGTTCTAAGGCCGCCGACTCACCCCCCAGAACTTTCCCTCCTGCACATGTCTGGTTGTAATGTCTTTATTTTTAAGACTGTTCTATTTGGAAGAAATCGGAACTTGCCTTATTTGTTGTAAATGTGCGCATTTATTAATGTCTATATTTTAGACACCTATGGAGACTATACTGAGGCATTTCTTCAAAAAGTTTACAAGGATTCGAAGAATAATCCCAGGTCGACGTTCACCCTACTCCAGTTGACTGCAGCTATTGCCGATCTGTTCAATGCCGGTTTTGAGACTACAGTAACCACTTTCCTGTGGGGAATCCTATATCTCTGCTACAATCCAGATGTCCAAGAAAAGCTGCAGAAAGAATTGGATGAGGCCGTTGGACGTGTCCCAAACTGGGATGATCGCGGTCAGTTACCCTATGTCAACGCTGTGATCACGGAATGCCAACGATTGGGTAATATTGTTCCTTTGGGTCTATTCCACCGAAATCTGGAAGCTACAACTGTGGGTGGATATCGGGTTCCGGCCAATTCTATTATCATCGTCAATCACACCGCCGTGATGCTGGACGAACGCTATTTTCCGAATCCGGAAAAGTTTGATCCGGAAAGATTCCTTCCGAATCGACCGGAAAATAGCGAAGAAGTTCTGAAGGGCAGAAAAGAAGCTGTAATTCCGTTTTCTCTGGGCCGTCGAGCTTGCCTTGGCGAAACCCTGGCAAGAATGGAACTGTTTCTCCTGATGACCTCATTCTTTTACACCTTTAAGGTGAAGTTTCCTGAGGGTGAACCGAAGCCATCTATGGAACCACGATGCGGAGTAACCTTGGCACCGAAGCCTTTTAAGATTGTGCTTGAGAAGCGCTGATTCTAACTGAACCGATTATGTTCAACGTTTAACTTTGTAGTAAACGGTAGACTATAAAATACACAACAGACTTTTAGACGATGTTTTTTGTTTCTGTTTAAATGGCTTAACCGTATGTTCAGCTAGCGGTTACATCATTAAAAATGGGCACTTTTGTCTGAAAGAAATTAGTCTTGTGCTTTTGCTTATGATTGGGCTTGGCGACCAATGTGTTATCGTGACCTGTCTGTTTCAAGCAGCAATTAAATTTTCCAATTTAAATAGTTCTGGAATGTTTTTGTGAGGGATTGGCTTGTTCTTTCCAACACACGTTGTCCCCTCCCCGCATACCCGTAGAGACTAGGTTGGATGAAATCTGTAAGTGCCCACTTGAAAGACAATTCGAATAAAACACTGGCTGCAGAAAAGGGTCGGAGGGGAGGCCAAGTCTCAGATAGAAAAATAGTGAAAAGTCCGCTGCTGTCAGGAGTGCTAATTTTAAAGCTTATAATATTAAGAAATTCCGGTCAACAGTAATCCAAAGTATTCTTCATTATTGCTATTTGACCAACCCCAGAATCAGGCTTTGATTCTGATTTGAATTTATTTTTGGAACAGATTGTTAGCCAAATGTGAAGTAGCAATTGCAGCAAGTTGAAATATGCTGAGAAATGATATGTGTAACGAAAATTGAATTATGACAACTCTATTAATCTTGTACGTACAGTGTATACGTAAGTTTGTGTCATTTTGAAACAAGTGTACAGTTGTGAGGAACCTTGTTTTGTATTTGTGGACCTGTTTACTATGCCCGAACGTTAACGAGTCTAATAGGATTACTACTTCATACGCTTCAATCACAGTCATCTCTCTTTCCTTGAGTTTATGTGTGCGAGAATTATTCACGTGAAAACAATAAGGCGATCCTTTCAATATAGAAATTGTAACGGAGATTTCTCCCTTTCCTGTACGCATAAAAAAGGTCAGGAGGGGCACTTTTTCTACTTCCCTGTTGCTCCCCTCTTTACAGTGTGTGCAAACTGGTGAAGACTTGCACTATTTCTCCCCTCCTCTGAGTTTGAGTGAATGGGTACTCTGCAGCCTGAGTGTCTGTGCATGTGTGAAAACTAATCTTCCTTTTAACGTCACAGAAAGTGACATTAATCTTTTCTCGCTGAGTCTAGTTTTCATCGGCTTCTCTTTCGCCTGCGCGTCTGTTTGACAAACAAAATTTCATCTATAGAAATCAACTCCAGGACAAAGGTCCTTGAAGACAAAAACGCCATAATGTTTTAGGGCCATGGCTGTTAGGGTACTTTGAGCCACTTGAGATCGGACCCAAAGCCATAAAAAATTACGCAATGAAGATGACAAACAGCTCAGGTGCAAATTCAAAAGAAGGAGGCTGGGTCTTCCCTTTCAAACCGACCAATGACAATACGCAATCATGAAAGCAGCCAATCATCGAAAGGAGATGATTGCAAAAAGACTCAAAGAAAAGTTAACGTGAGACCAAAATTCACCGTTTCCAGTCAGTCTGTGATTTTGGGGTACTAGCGGATGGCCGCTCTCGTTTGAGGCTCTGGGGGGAAAATCACAGACACCCCTTGAGTTGTTCTGTTGGGAGAGGGTTTTTTCTCTCCCCTTCTAGGATACCTCCCTCCAAATTTTGTCCACCTCTTGGAACCCTAGGTTGGGATTGGGGTACGCCTGGGGGGAATAGCTCGCCTAAGAATGGGTTGGCTTCAGAAGCCTATTTCGAATTTCTTCCTCTAGATTGAGCTGCCCCTTTCCCCTTTAGGATTTTCTTTAAAATATGTAAGAGCGAGTTTCAAAACTACTTAATCGGACTTCGAGTCCCTTATTCGAAAATGCCTTGTTGAATGCGGGCTCTCGCCGCCCTAGACTATTGACACTAGATTTATTACTGCTTTCATGTATTGTGTGCTAATATCGGCAGATATTAGCTGGATTTCCCTAGATTTCCTGGGAAGGAAATCTAGGATACGTCATTGGTGGGGGATTTCTGACGGAAATCCCCTCTACGAAATTTCTTTCAAATCACTCAAAAATCCACTTTTGACCAGTTTTCTGACTGCCTTATCAGGGTCTTTCAAGCTGATTCTTGTGCCTTAAATTCAGACCATTGTTTTCAAAGTAACTCCTTCCAGAACCTTTGTCCAAAAATCCTAGCAATCCTTGGGTTCTAGTTTCCAATTCTAAATAAATACACACAATTTCTCCCTTATTCTCGAAATCCAGTTAATACTGCTGAATCTGGGTTAAAACCGACAAGGTTTTAACCCATTTGATTCAGTTCTAGCGCGGGCTGCCTTCGAGCCCGGCCTCAGGCTCCGCTGTCTCCAGGCTCCGTTTCTCCGCAATCCTCTGCCCTCCGAGTAGTCGTTCTATGATCTCTGCGTTGGGT
This sequence comes from Trissonchulus latispiculum, assembly GCA_030248195.1. Classification (NCBI taxonomy): domain Eukaryota; kingdom Metazoa; phylum Nematoda; class Enoplea; order Enoplida; family Ironidae; genus Trissonchulus; species Trissonchulus latispiculum. The sequence continues at coordinate 8,324 of JASAND010029367.1, read as the reverse complement.
CTTCTCCGTGGTCCGTTCCTTGATTCTCTCTCCAGTGTGTGGATCTCCGGATTCCCCTGGCTCTCACCAGTTCTTCCATTAGTCTGTTGGAGTGGATCCCTGGATTGGATTCTGCTCCACGATTCCAAATAGGACGGTATTTCGATCAAAAGTACGGCGCTCTGCCGGTTTCAGCTCTTTTCGCTTCTTCTGTGATTAGAATTACCTGGTAGTGGTAGCCAGCATTGGCTCAGCTTATGCGGGAATTGGAGAAGGGTGGAAATCTATCCTGAACAAAGTCTGCGATTGACTTTTCAAGCTAAGTGTAAAATTTGTCATCAAATTGTACTGTTTTCTGTTAGTTGAAGCATTTTTGATTGACAACTAAATCTTCTGCAGTTTTCCAAAAGTCCCCGAAAGGTTCAAAGTTCTAGACTCGGGACAGGTGGATTTGTGTTTTTATGCCATAAGACTACGCGAGCGAACACGAAAAGCATCAAAGAGGCATTGATTGTTGGTAGGTGCCATATATCCCCCCAAAAAATACTTGTTGTGTGACTGTGAATACCAGGGATTTCACCTTCATAACAAAATTTAAGCTAGGTCCTGATAGTATCATCTTCACAGACTGTGATTGAACTGGGATTAAAATTAGGAAGATCAACTAGACTAGTAAACAGGTTCCATTAATTATCTGCTTCTCTCATTTCTTTGCTTTACTGTAGTGCCTATATATTTGTATACTTGTATTGAGAGTACCGACTTCTGAATTGTTCTCTGCCACCAATAAATTGTACATAGCATCTATATTGAGTGCTAGGTTGAGATAATCTGACCGATATCTCTGCTGAGTAGGAGTTACGGTTACCGTCTCACGAGTAACATAGTTTGCATTTCTTGATTAGGAGGCTAATTGAACTCACGTACCCTTTAGGCGGACAGTCTGGGTTAGGTTAGACCAACACTAGGCTAGCTTAATCCTTAGACCTAAGAGTAGATCTTATCTCCTCGCTGTCTGCCTCTGTAGCGAGAGTTAGAGCTAATAGACCCCAGCTAAATTTAATAGATTTTTAGTCTCAATTTAGGTCCTCTCGTTACAGCAAATTTTCTGGAGCCCCCGGTGAGGATACAGCCTTCCATAGTTTTTACCTTCTTGGCCATTGCTTCTGAATTTTCTTAGTAACTATATTTTGCTTCATCTTATCTGAATCGGATTTCTAGCCATTTTTCTTTGTTTTTCATTGCCTTTTCCCTATCATAATTCTTGCTTCTATTAACACTTTAATTGCATTCATAATCTTAGTGACCATGTGGATTCAGTTATTTTCGCTGTTGATTTCCTTTGCTTTTCCTCATATAACAAAGCTTTGGTCTCCCATTTTTTACTTTGCTAAATTGCGGTGGTTTGCAGATTCAAAACGTTGCAAATGCAAGGACAAGTCTGCTAAAGCGCACAAAAGCGTAGCTGTCCAAACAGAATTCGGTAGTGACAGTGGGTATGAATCTGATGGTTCATCTCAAGGCCCCCCTCTCAGGGAGGAAGATCTCTTTTATGACAGTGAGGAAAGGGACTTGTCCAAACACGGTAGTGATCAGTTTATAAAACTCTCCTTCAGTGAGTGTCAGCAGAAAGAGGGCGTTGAGCACAGGCATGGCGCCAGAAATTTGAGAGAATCCATTGAGTTTCCTTCTGTGCCTAGTACACCCTGTCCTAGGTTGAGCTCGAATTGCACTTGTGATCATGAGGAATTAATAGTTCTGCCGTCTCCCCCTTTGTCGCCAGTGAGAAATACTGTGGACCTGGCTTGTACGGCTAAGTCTCAAAATGGGTCCTTACCTCCACTAGAACTGGTGCACAGACACTCTGGTGGCACTAAAACGGCCGTCAGTGCATGTGGCAAGCCAGTCGAGATAGCTAGTGAGAAGGCCAAATCACAAAAGCTGAAAGAAGACAAGCTGTCTAAACTCCGAAAGGAGTTGGAAGCCTTGTTCAGTGACACCGGTTTAGCTTCCAATAGTTTGGATAGTCGTCAGAATTCGCCTCCTGAAGAGGGTCTAAGTCAAATTTGTTTCCCCGAGGTTCCCGTGGAGAGAGAGCTAAGTTTGTCAGTCGCTGAAAGTAACCCTTTGTTAGTCGTCACGTGTCAACAGTCAGAGGAAGCAACACGTTTCCACTATTCAGACAACGTTAGCACAGCATCAGTCCAGGGTAGCATCGAGATCAATGGTACTTCCAAGGGTGATGAGCCAATTCTGAATTGCGGTAGTAGATTGGTTCCTGAGAAGACGGACCCGGCATCTGGTACCACTTTGTCAGGATGTCAGACTGATAGCAACAACGGTGTAGTTAGAAGTAGTCTACCCGGACCAATTCCGCAGTTGCCGATCCATGCTTCTACGAATGAGCAATTAGTTGAGTTAGCTAGGACTCTGGGGGAAAGCATCTCTAAGAGCTCGAGAATTCAAGCCTGTGCTGTTGCATCCCAGCAGCTAAACCAGTTTACTGATCCTAGAACTGAGAACATATTAGATCATCTTTATCACTTTGAAAATGTGTGTACTTCACTGCACTTCACTGAAGCTGAGAAGATGAGTTTGCTAAAAAGCTCCTTTTCAGGTAAAGCTCGAGAGATTTTTCACTCCCAGGACCCGGATTTGTGCGACAGCTGGCCGGAATTAGTGAAACAAGTACGTAAGTTATTTCTTAGTCAGCGGGATATTTTAGCTGCTACTAGGATGCTCAATAGAATTGAGCAAGGACCCTCGGAATCCGTTCTCGATTATAGGCTGAGGCTCTGTAGGTATGCTCGAGTGGCCTACGTCGACCAGGTAGATTCTCAGTTTGTCCAGGAACAGATTTTACGATTATTTATGTTGGGACTTCGAAACCGGATCGGGACCATGATTCCTTCCAATGTTGGAACGTTGGAGGAAGCCGCCAGACTCGCTGCTGAGGCAGAGTGCACTTTGGAGTCTAGCGATTCATATGAACCACAGTTCATCCAAGCGAGCCAAACGCCAGCGGTCAGAACAATGTCGACAGCGAGTTCAAATCAGACGATGGACCGTCCCAGATCCAGCTACAAACTTCGCTACTGTTATAACTGTGGGCTAAGAGGGCATATCAAGCGAAGATGCTGGAGACCTGGAGGAGGCGCTCATGTTGGTGAGTTTAAAGCAAACTTGAATCCTCTCCCTATAGCGGCCAAGGCTGATAATTCCGCAAGTTACTCCTATGCTTCAAGAGGTGGAAGAGATGGTCATCACAATTTCGAACACCCAGAACTGCAACAAGAGGGCACGGCCAACCCGACAAATCCGCCCAAGCGGCTCGGGGACATAGACCATATTCAGCCGGAGATGGCATTTCCGGCACTTAATTCTTTCCATACCTCCAGTTGAACCGTCTTTTAACTAAATATGTCCTAAATCACGCAGGGAGCTCATGCTCCACGAGGGCTTACGCCCTATTAATTATAATGTGTTTAGAATGATTTGTGACATGATTTGGTTAATCTCAGGGGACTAGGTTATGCCTTGCATGTTTGGTATCAAAGAAGTATAACAATTGAGTTTCTTAATCAGGTCCGATTGTAGCTTAATGCAGTTCTCATCAGTTTGTTGCAATGTGCTAATGTGAACAATACAGACTAAAGTAGTAGCAATCATATATGTGTGGATGAATGTAACTGAAGGATTGCGGTAATGGTTGTGTCTGCACTGTTCATCGATGTTAATACTTTAGAAGCTAAGGTCTGAAAGACAGGTTATATATTATAAAGTCGTTTGAGATGCCTGAGTAAGGTGGAATTGCGGGTCATTGTGAGCTTGGTTGATTGATATAGGAGGTCCTCGTGGTGCTAATTGTTATAGTTGATACCTTTAATATTAAGGGAGACTAATTTATTAAGAATGTATGATCGTTATTTGTAAAATTAAGTCACTGTTACTGTTGCCTGCTCTTAGCTAAATTTAGAAATCGGTGACTGTTTGGTGTGAAATCTATAGTAGAAACGTGCAGTAAAATGTAGATGTGTTTTCTATCATATATGTCCGATAGTCCACTCTTTTTTTACTACTATGTAGTTTTAATCTGAAATTAGTTTGAGGCGACTCTTCTCGGTACGCTTTGTTCCATAGATCTCTATCAAAAGTTAGTGCAAATCTCCTTACGCAACTAGTTTGTATTTAGCTGTTAAGGTATTGGTTTTCCTTTCCTCGGGATATTTTAGTACAAAATCATTTAAAACTAACTTTACTTAGTGAGCCTTCCAAATTCAATGTCAAACAAATTTTGTAAGTTTTTGCGAATTTTCTAAATTCAGTATCATAATTCGAAATTTTTTTAGATTTGGAAACTTTGATTAAAATTTTGCGGAGATACATGCTGCAATGGCATGACAGGCGCGAAGCGAAGCCAGGCCTCAGCAGTAGTAATGTCTAACAAAAGGATCAAGTAATTTTTAATAAATCCAAGATGCAGTCTTTTCGAAGAAAGTTTCATAGGCGACACCTCCTTTTATTAGTCTTAAAATCAAATCCACTGTGTAAAATCCTTGCCGAAAGCTTGACTGTGGGACACAAAGATGACGCGCCATCTGACAAACTCTAACTCAGTGCTGCTTCACACTGAAGCGTTTAATACATTACATTACATTACATAACATGTTTAAACATTTACACATTCAGGATTGCATAGAACCTAAAGCGATGATGCTGCAGCCGTACAGTAGCGATATATATCTTCCTGTAAATTGGAGTCTTGAATAGGTCAGAAGTAACCATCTTTAGAATTTTCGAGATTTCTCGAAGGAACTTGGAAACCTGAAGGATTTGTAAGAAGCTGTTGTTTAACAATAACGCTTATCGGTCTCGTTTCTAGTCCCCACTTTCATAACAAGAAGTGAATTAGGAGAGCAAAATGTCATTTTTATGAGACTTTGTAGGTCAATCAAACTGTAACATTGTTTAAAGCTTCTTTCCAGTCTTCTTACATTTTTGCTTTTACGGCTGTGCTCTTTTCCGAAAAATATGTAAGGCTAGGTAAAAGGTAATAGGTAAAACAACTTCTTTTTGTGCTACATAAAACTCTAGAGTTAACTGTGAAATTTTAAACAAAAATATGGGAATTTTTAACTTTGTTCGGTATGCCCCACCCCCTCCAACAGTCACAACGCCTTATTGACTGTTTGGTTGGAAAGAGGGCAGGGTAACGAAGTAACCGTTTTTTGATATACAAAGCCAGAGGACTGAAAGTGGCCAATGTTTAGAAAGTCAGTTTATTCAAATTTAGTGCCACACTTTCAGGAAGATGTTAAATTTATACTCAACAGACACGATGTTTTACGGCACATTTTATCCGTTCCTGAAGTTTATTGTCTTAAAGTGCTGGTTCGAGTTCATGTCTTTTTTGGCCTTTAAAAGCGTAATTGTCACTGAAATTCATTCAAATTTGCAATTTTAATTGCAATTCAATTACGCAATTTTGCCCAGGAAACATTTTCGAAAAGTCGCGGCGTGAAAATGTGAATTTTGGAAAAAGTAGACTTAATCCACCAACTTGCACTGTGTAGCAAACACATCCTAAGCTTTAAAATTATATAAAAATTATCATTGAACTCCAAGAATTGATTGAGTCAATTACAGTATTTCAAAGTTTGCTGCAAATATCCGAACCAGTACATACGTACCTTAAATAAGCAGAATGGACGATGAGAATGCTGACTTAAACAAACTTTTGAAATTTATTTGAAATATATACCAAGCCTCAGCTGCAGGGGTAGCCAAACTTGTTAGTAAAAGTTTTAAGTCCCCCCAAAAGGGGGGGGGGAAGTGCGAAATTTGTGTGTAATAAATTGATCGTTTTCCATAATTAGTTGATCGGGTCCTAGAAAATGCTGGAAAAGGGTGGGCACAGAAGTATCGTCTCTATATAGTTTAGCATAAAGCTTACTTGTGAGGTTGGCTCGTCAGAGATACCCTGTGTCGCATAAACAACAAGTTGCGGCAGCAGTCTAATGGCTAGTCTAATCAATTTAATGGCTGCTGTGACCATTAGTTTGTGTTTGGTGTTTAAGTTTTTTGGCACTATTCGGCACTGCTTTCAGATTTTGCACACTTATAATATTGGCTCGGTTTCGCGTCGTTTCGAAAAGTTTTAATAACCTCTAACCTGCTATATTTGTGCAGCATTTTTTGCGTGAGAAATTTTCCGAAAAAGGCCCAGTTTTGTTTTCAACATGTTATTCCTAATTTTGGGCAAAAAGTGCTACTGGAGTTCAGGATTTTAGTTTAATTGCTTGGTGCTTGCTGCAAATATCCGAACGAATTACCTTACTTGAAAATTGAATGATTGACAGAAATGTCGCCTGGTTTCGAAATCATAAGGTTCCAAAGTTTCGTTTATTGACTGTATAAAGTAGACGTTTAAAGTTAACTGTGTTCCGGATCTGTCCACTGAAAGTTGAAACTGACAAAGTTCCCTGAAAAACCAGACTATTGTGCTCACCTACAGCTACTTCATTAGTCTATCTTTCAAGCACGGCCACTGAACCTGAGAATCCGCCTGACAATAACAAGTGAACCTGAAATTCCCCAAAACTTAGTATTTTCGTCCACCGACTCAAACTGAAACTGTGATTGAATCTAAACTCCTCTACTGATGCTGAACACTATGCTCGCCTTTCTGAGTTTGAGAACTAAAGCTGGCAAAGTTACTGTGGAAAGAAATCAGTTGAAAATTGAAACCGACGTTTTCCAACTGCACACTAAAATGGAAAGGACGTTTACCCATTCTTGTTTTCTTCAGTTGCAAAAAAACAGTTACACTGTCTTTACGCCTTTCCAACATGATTTTCATTTAGTTTGTAACCGTGCGAATTGCGAAATTTGTAATTATTGGTCTTTGTTTTCGAGAACAGATAAATGTGATCGGCACCATTGATGCAGAGTGATCTTTCTGCATTTGCACTGACGTCCCAGGTTCTGATGGCCCTGTGGTGTACTTAGCACGTCTGACTTCGGAGTCAGAAGGGCCGTGGTTAGAAACCCGACTGGGCCAATTCCTTACTTTCAATTCTGAATGAAAAACTGAACCTCCCTCTTCTCTTCTCTCTCCTAGGCCCAGGTTTCGTGGGTACGAGGGTACCCGCCGCCTCCCGTCTCGGGTTTGTCCTTGATTTCTTCTTCTTCTTGTTGGTCCACCAGCCTGGTAGAAGTGCTATATACAGCAAGTTGTCAAAACAACACTAAAATTTCTTCCATGAAAAGTGCCACTTTAAAAAATGAACAGAAATGGCTGTAACGGTGGAAACTTTTGTTGCAACAAAATATGACCTTTTTCATTTAAATTAGGATCAAGTGTATTCAAGTAACTGGGGAAACGGCATTTTTGTTGTTCTTTGGCTTATTGAGTTTTTCATAGCCGTTCACTCTAAAAAGGCTCAAAGCTTGACCATGTTGAAGCTCTTGCTCTAAAGCGAAGACTGATAAAATTTCAAGAATATATCAACATTTGGCTCTAAAAGTGATGGTAGAGCTCAGTAGAACAGGCGAATTAACAAGTATTATGTGACTTTATTCTTTCTTTCTTATTTCTTACTTAAACAAAACCATCAATTTTTGCCCTAATCTCTAATTTGTAACAAATCGCAGACAAGTGTTCAAGCTTCATTGGTGGGAATGTGGTTGTTCTGCGGTGAGAGTTAGCTATTGTAGTCAGTCGGCAGTTACCTGTGGTGTCCAAGTTTTAACCGGAAGCTAGCGCCGGTTAATGCTGGACGGTGATTTGCCGGGTGGTGCATTGTCTGAGCTCAAAATCTTGCGGAAGACACTGTGGGTCTACTAATTTTGTAGCGTGTTCTGCCGCAAGGTCAACCCAGAAAGATGTAAATTAAAAAAGACACCAATGAAGCTTTAATTGCTGCAACTTATGAAATTGTATACCGCTAACTATATATTAGAATACTGCTGAATGAATGCAACTGTTATGGATGTTCTAGATGTGTGATGTGACAGAGAGTGCTCTTAGGAGTCGTATTTACTAAGTAGTTACACTGAATAGTATTTAATATTTTTGCAAGCTATTCAAAGAAATAGGAGTAACGATGAATGGTTGATTGATTCATGAAAATAAGGTGGTTTCTAAACCAGCTTCTAATAATAAATATAATCTACTTCGGATATGATTGTCTGATTTGATACTTTGTATATATATTAAGAATGTAAGCTCAAGCTTGAATAAATTTAGGCGTACATACAACTATCCATTGTTAAGTTACTAACAGTCAATTACTTATCAACTAGCAGTTACTATTCATTATATATATAAAGCATGGTGATCATTA